>CM055123.1:71986486-72283545 GCA_029206835.1 Rana muscosa
ATCGATCAGAGTCAATCAATCTGCACACAAAAATTTGAAGAAGTGGCTAGCGTCCCTGAGGAGAGTTATCACGATCACAATCACACGATCGGAAATTCTGTCGGAAAAACCTTAGATGGTTTTTCTGACGGAATTCCGCTCAAGCTTGGTTTGCATACACGCGGTCACACAAAATTTCTCTGAACTTTCGACCGTCAAGAATGCAGTGACGTACAACACTACGACGAGCCGAGAAAATTAAGTTCATTGTTTCCGAGCATGCGTCAAATTGTTTTCGAGCATGCGTAGGAATTTTGCGCGTCGGAATTGCTACAGACGATCAGAATTTCCAATAGGAATTTTTTCAGTCGGAAAAATCGAGAACCTGCTCTCAATCTTTTGTTGGCAGAAATTCCGACAGCAAAAGTCAGATAGAGCATACACACGGTCGGAATTTCCGACCAAAAGCTCACATCTGACTTTTCTTGTCGGAATTTCCGATCATGTGTACGCGGCATGAGAGAATACCAGTCTGGATGTCGCACCACTTCCTCAAACTTAATATATCCAAAGCTGAACTTATCATTTTTCCTCCCCCACGTGCCTCTTCCCCTGATCTCTCTGTGAAAATTGATGACACAACTATCAGCCCATCCCCACATGCCAAGGTCCTAGGAGTAGTCCTGGACTCCGAACTCTCCTTTAAGCCCCACGTCCAATCACTGTCCAAATTTTGCCGCCTCAACCTCCGCAAAATATGCCCCTTTCTAACCAATGACACAACAAAGCTCTTAATTCACTCCCTGGTCATCTCTCGCCTCGATTATTGCAATTCCCTCCTCATTGACTTACCTCTACATACTCTATCCCCCTTCAATCCATCATGAATGCTGCTGCCAGACTCATCCACCTTACCAAAAGCTCTGTCTCTGCTACTCCTCTCTGTCAATCCCTCCACTGGCTTCCGCTCACCCAACAAATTAAATTTAAAATACTAACAACTACCTACAAAGCCATCCACAATTCTGCCCCCAGCTACATCACTGACCTAGTCTCTAAATACCAACCTAATCATTCTCTTTGTTCTTCTCAAGACCTTCTGCTCTCTAGCTCTCTCATCACCTCCTCCCATGCTCGTCTCCAGGACTTTTCCAGAGCCTCTCTAAGCCTATGGAACTCCTTACCCCAAGCTGTCCATCTATCTCCTACTCTATTAACTTTTAGACGATCCCTGAAAACCCTCCACTTCAGATAAGCCTATCCTACCCACACCTAAGAACTGTATTTTCATTTTGTCCATCTGATCATCCCCCACAGTTATCACCTTTTGTATCACTTGACCCTCCCTTCTAGATGGTAAGCTCTAACGAGCAGGGCCCTCTGATCCCTCCTGTATTGAATTGTATTGTAATTGTACTGTCTTCCCCTGTGTTGTAAAGCGCTGCACAAACTGTTGGCGCTATATAAATCCTGTATTATAATAATAATATACATACCCTTATATAGTGTGCTAATTGAGGAACACATCTAGAAGGTTTTTGAATCTGTCAACACTCATAGCACTACCTGGGTAAGGGAGATCCACATATATGTTGTTGTAACTGTAAAGTACCCTCTAAACAATTTCAGATAAAACCTCCTTTCCTTCTTTCAAATTGTAACTGCATGCCCTCATCAGGGACCTAAGATAATGGTTAAAGGGGTTGTAAATAATAATAATAAAAAAAATAACAAACAAGTTATACTTACCTCCACTGTGCAGCTCGTTTTGCACAGAGTGGCCCCGAACCTGGTCTTCTGGGGTCCCTCGGCGGCTGTCTCGTCTCCTCCCCGCAAGAACTCACCACCTATATGCGAGCGAGCTCGCATGGTGGTGAGTGATTGCGGGCACGCTCCAGTGATACAGCTGGCGGCTATAGCCGCTCACTGTATCACTCGGCCCCACCCCCCGGCGCGCCGCGTCATTGGATGTGATTGACAGCAGCGTGCGTCTATGGCTGCGCTGCTTTTAATCCATCCAATGTAGCCAATCAACGGCCAGGCTCAGAAACTAGGAGGATGACGGGGCGAGCGTTGTACTTTCGGGGGCTCAGGTAAGTAAAACGGGGGCTCGGGGGGGGGGCGGTATTGTCGGATGTTTTTTCACCTTAATGCATTAAGGTGAAAAAACTTTTACCTTTACAACCCCTTTAAGATTAAACCTATATTTTACACATACTGTATGTAAACACATGTTAAGCTCCATGTTTTTGCTTTTTGCAAATCCTTTTTATTGTATTGTACAAATAAATAAAGTTTATACTTTTTTATGTTTTCAATGAGCGTATATTTATTGGTTTGCGCAAAAGTTATAGCTTCTACAAACTAGGGTATATTTTCTGGAATTTACGCAGCTTTTAGTTTATGACTTTAGTTCATTTCTTGAGGTGCTAAAATGGCAGGGCAGTACAATACCCCCCCAAATTACCCCATTTTGGAAAGTAGATACCCCAAGGAATTTGCTGAGAGGCATATTGAGCACATTGAATATTTTATTTTTTTGTCACAAGTGATTGAAAAAAAGTTGTCACTGAAATTATATATTCAGCCCTCAAAAAATCCACTCGCCTGCTCGCGTTTTGAGAGTGAATTTTGAGGGCTGGCGAGGAAGGGCTGCCTGGGAGCGGGTGGGGGGGCGACCGTCAGCCTGTGTGAAATGGGAGTCCTTCTCCCAGCGATCACGGAGGGGAAGAGAGAGAGAGGGCCGCCCAGGTGTTCAGAGCGCAGCACGGGGAACACAGTGATAACAGCTTTTATTTCAATAGCCGTGTTCCCCGCCGCTCTTGTCAGATACAGCCCATCCTCCTGGTATGGGACTTTGATAGACAGATCACCCGTCCAATCCCAGTGACAGGTGATCTGTCAATCAAAGTTCCCCGGCCAGGGGACGGGGCTGTATATGACGTTGTGCGGCGGGAACACGGCTATTGAAATGAAAGCTGTTATCGTTGTGTTCCCCGCGCTGCGCTCTGAACACCTGGGCAGCTCTCCTATTCCTCTCAGCTGCACAGGTAGGCTGCAAGGTGGACACAAGGCTCCATGGTGGGCACTGGGCACACAGCTGCATGGTGGACACAAGGCTGCATGGTTGGCACAAGACTGCATTGGTGGGCACTGGGTACAAAGCTGCATTGGTAGGCACAAGGCTGCATGGTGGACACAAGACTGCATTGGTGGGCACTGGGCACAAAGCTGCATTGGTGGGCACAAGGCTGCATGGTGGACACAAGACTGCATTGGTGGGCACAAGGCTGCATTGGTGGGCACTGGGCACACGGCTGCATGGTGGACACAAGACTTCAATGGTGGGCACTGGGCACACGACTGCATTGGTGGGCGCAAGACTGCATTGGTGGGCACAAGGCTGCATGGTGGACACAAGGCTGCATGGTGGACACAAGACTGCATTGGTGGGCACTGGACACAAGGCTGCATGGTGGACACAAAGCTGCATTGGTGGGCACAAGGCTGCATGGTGGGCACTAAGTACAAGGCTGCATTGATGGGCACTGGGCACACGGCTGCATGGTGGACACAAGACTGCAATGGTGGGCACTGGGCACACAACTGCGTTGGTGGGCACAAGACTGCGTTGGTGGGCACAAGGCTGCATGGTGGGCACAAGGCTGCATTGGTGGTCACTGGGCACAAGGTTGCATTGGTGGGCACTAGGCACAAGGCTGCATTGGTGGGCACAAGGCTGCATTAGTGGGCACTGGGCACAAGGCTGCATGGTGGACAAAAAGCTGAATTTGCTGGCACAAGGCTGCATGGTGGGCACTGGGCACAAGGCTGCATTAGTGGGCACAAGGCTGCATGGTGGACAGACGCAGCCTGCCTTGGTGGGCACAGATACAGTTGTTGTTATTATTTATTTTTATAACTTAATTCTGCATAATACATTTAAGTGTAATTTTATGAGAGCGTGTTTAGGGGCGGGGAGGGCAGGGTGGGGCAGCTGGTGGCGAGTAACCCTTGAGGCCTGGCTAGTAGTTCAGGACTTGAAAGTTTGAGCCCTGATATATTGCTAAAACATGCCATGGGCATATGTGAAATTACACCCCAAAATACATTCTGCTGCTTCTCTTGAGTACAGGGATACCACCACATGTGTGGGACTTTTTGGCAGTCTAACCGCGTACAGGACCCCAAAAACCATCCACCGCCTTTATGCTTTCTAAGGCCGTAAATTTTTGATTTCACTCCTCACTATCTATCACATATGCCCATGGCCATTTTCCAAATGTGTTGCAAAATATAAAATATTCCATGGACTCAACATGCCTATCAGCAAATAGCTTGGCGTGTCTACTTTCCAAAAAGGGGTCATTTGGTGGGGTTTTGACCTGTCCTGGTATTTTATGCACAACATTAGAAGCTTATGCCACACATCACCCACTCTGCTAACCACTTGAAGACAAAGCCCTTTCTGACACTTTTTGTTTACATAGAAAAATATAAAAAAAAATCTAGAAAATTACTCTGAATCCTCAAACATTATATATATTTTTTTAAAGCAAAGGCCCTACAGATTAAAATGGTGGGTGTTGCAAATTTTTCTTTCACACAGTATTTGCGTAGTGATTTTTCAAACGCAATTTTTGGGGAAACAAAAACACTTTTTTGATTTTTAATGCACTAAAACGCACTATATTGCCAAAATGTTTGATAAAATATAAAAGATGATCTTATGCTGAGTACATACAGTTGCAAAAAAAAGTAAGTGAACCCTTTTGGAATGATATGGATTTCTGCACAAATTGGTCGTGAAATGTGATCTGATCCTCATCTAAGTCACAACAATAGACACTCACAGTCTGCTTAAACTAATAACACACAAAGAATGAAATGTTACCATGTTTTTATTGAACACACCATGTAAACATTCACAGTGTAGGTGGAAAAAGTATGTGAACCCCATAGACTAATGAGATCTCCAAGAGCTAATTGGAGTGAGGTGTCAGCCAACTGGAGTCCAATCAATGAGATGAGATTGGAGGTGTTGGTTACAGCTGCCCTGCCCTATAAAAAACACACACCAGTTCTGGGTTTGCTTTTCACAAGAAGCATTGCCTGATGTGAATGATGCCTTGCACAAAAGAGCTCTCAGAAGACCTACGATTAAGAATTGTTGACTTGCATGAAGCTGGAAAGGGTTATAAAAGTATCTCCAAAAGCCTTGCTGTTCATCAGTCCACGGTAAGACAAATTGTCTATAAATGGAGAAAGTTCAGGACTGCTGCTACTCTCCCTAGGAGTGGGCATCCTGTAAAGATGACTGCAAGAGCACAGCGCAGACTGCTCAATGAGGTGAAGAAGAATCCTAGACTGTCAGCTAAAGACTTACAAAAGTCTCTGGCATATGCTAACATCCCTGTTAGCGAATCTACGATACGTAAAACACTAAACAAGAATGGATTTCATGGGAGGATACCACAGAGGAAGCCACTGCTGCCCAAAAAAAAATTGCTGCACGTTTACAGTTTGCCCAAGAGCACCTGGATGTTCCACAGCAGTACTGGCAAAATATTCTGTGGACAGATGAAACCAAAGTTGAGTTGTTTGGAAGAAACACACAACACTATGGGGCTGATTTACCAAACGTTTGCGCCATGAGTATTGGCGCATCTGCGTGCGCAATGGCTGTTTTGGTATTTACAAAAAATAGCGCCGGTAGCGCAGCCCTATTTGCCATTTACTATAGTGTTCTCTGCGCCCGGGAGGAGGCGCTCAGTGCGCTACTATGGACCTGGCGCAGGGCATGTTAAAATGTAAATATAAAGAAGCTGGAAGTGAGAAAATATTGGGGGTGACATGGGGTGATGTGAGGAAGTGTAGGGACACCTGTCCAAATAACTAATATGCCCAAAATAGAGTGATAAAGTAACTTTTTCAAAACCAGCCCGCTGCGCCGGCAATTCCGATTCGAGCTGCGAGAGTTTTTTTTGAGCTCAGCGCGGGAATTTCAATGGTTTAAATGCGCCAAGACACTGCGCCGGCAAAATCTTAGTAAATGTCAAGTCACATAAACTAATTTGCATAAGTTCAACAGGCGCAGATCTGAACTTTCCAGTGCGCCAGCAAAATGACAATTCTAAAGGAAAAAAAAAACCCATTTAAAAGCAGCCGCGGCTGTAATGAATTGTCGGCTCCCGGCAATATAGAGAAAGGTCATAGAAAGTCTTTGCTAACCAAAAAAAAAAAGCGTGGGGGTCCCCCCAAATTCCATAACCAGGCCCTTCAGGTCTGGAATGGATATTAAGGGGAACCCCGCTGCAAATTTTTTTAAAAAATGACGTGCGGGTTCCCCCAAATATCCAAACCAGGCCATTCAGATCTGGCATGGATTTTAAGGGGAACTCCACCCCAATTTTTTTAAAAAAATGGCGTGGAGTCCCCCTAAAAATCCACACCAGACCCCTTATCCGAGCACGCAACCTGGCCGGCCGCAGGGGAAGAGGGGGGGGACGAGAGCGGCCCCCCTCCCTCCTGAACCGTACCAGGCCACATGCCCTCAACATGGGGAGGATGTCCCCATGTTGATGGGGACAAGGGCCTCATCCCCACAACCCTTGCCCGGTGGTTGTGGGGGTCTGCGGGCGGGGGGCTTATCGGAATCTGGAAGACCCCTTTAACAAAGGGGACCCCCAGATCCCGGCCCCCCCCTATGTGAAATGGTAATGGGGTACAAATGTACCCCTACCATTTCACAAGGAAAGTGTCAAAAATGTAAAAAATGACAAGAGCCGGTTTTTGACAATTCCTTTATGTATTTTCTTTTCTTCCATCTTCTTCTTCTTCCTTCTTCTTCTTTTCTCCATTCGGGTTTCTTCCTCCATCTTCATCTTCCTCTTCATCTTTATCTTTATCTTCATCTTCATCTTCCTTCTTCCTTCGGTCTTCTCGTCCGCATCTTGCTCCGGCGTCTTCCCTTCTTCTTTCTTCTCCGTTTGAATTGGAGGTTCCCGCTGTGCGACGCTTCAGTTCTCCACTTGGTCCGCAAACCACCCGGTGGCTCCGCCCCCTCTGTCACCATGGGGAAAGTCCCCGTGAAATCCATGTGCGTCAGAGAGGGGCGGGGTCACCGGGTGTAAGCGGACCCGATGGGGAACTGAAGAACTGAAGCGTTGCACAGCGGGAATCTCCAATTCAAACGGAGCGGCCGGAGAAGAAAGAAGAATGGAAGACGCCGGAGCAAGATGCGGACGAGAACACCGAAGGAAGAAGGAAGATGAAGATGAAGATGAAGATGAAGATAAAGATGAGGATGAAGATAAAGATGAAGAGGAAGATGGAGGAAGAAACCCGAATGGAGAAAAGAAGAGGATGGAGGAAGAAGAAGATGGAAGAAGAAGATGGAAGAAGAAGATGGAAGAAGAAGAAGATGGAAGAAGAAGAAGATGGAAGAAGATGGAAGAAGAAGATGGAAGAAGAAGAAGGAAGAAGATGGAAGAAAAGAAAAGACATTAATAAAGGAATTGTCAAAAACCGGCTCTTGTCATTCTTTACATTTTTTACACTTTCTTTGTGAAATGGTAGGGGTACATTTGTACCCCATTACCATATCACATGGGGGGGCAGGATCTGGGGGTCCCCTTTGTTAAAGGGGTCTTCCAGATTCCGATAAGCCCCCCGCCCGCAGACCCCCACAACCACCGGGCAAGGGGTGTGGGGATGAGGCCCTTGTCCCCATCAACATGGGGACATCCTCCCCATGTTGAGGGCATGTGGCCTGGTACGGTTCAGGAGGGAGGGGGGGCCGCTCTCTCGTCCCCCCCTCTTCCCCTGCGGCCGGCCAGGTTGCGTGCTCGGATAAAGGGTCTGGTATGGATTTTTAGGGGGACTCCACGCCATTTTAAAAAAAAAATTGGGGTGGAGTTCCCCTTAAAATCCATGCCAGATCTGAAGGGCCTGGTTTGGATATTTGGGGGAACCCCACGTCATTTTTTTAAAAAATTTGCAGCGGGGTTCCCCTTAATATCCATTCCAGACCTGAAGGGCCTGGTTATGGAATTTGGGGGACCCCCACGCATTTTTTTTTTGGTTAGCAAAGACTTTCAATGACTTTTATCTGTATTGACGGGAACCAGCAATTCATTACAGCCGCAAGGACTTTTAAATTACTATTATTTTACTTTAGAAATGTCATTTTGCTCTCCAACTGTTATAAACATGGAAAACATGTGCTACTTTACAGGCATACTATAGACACCCTCCGGGGATGATATTTAGGGGCAGTTCACACCGGATGCAGTGCAGTGCATTTTTTTGATGCCTGAAAAACGCAAAGAAAGTTGATCACATTAATGCCAATGGCATAGTTCACACCACTGCAGTCCGTTCCAGTGCATTTCAGAAAGCCAAAAAAAAAAATGGTCATGCTGCATTTTTTAGGTACAAAACTGTACTGGACCCCAGTAAAACACATCAAAAACGCAACGGAACGTACCAAAAATGCACTGCAATGCACTGCAACGCACCTAAATGCACCAAAGATGCACTGCAACACACTAAGTGAAAAGAGGGGAAAAAAAAACACTGGACTGCATCCAAAACGCCTCAAAAATGCACTGGAATGTGTCAAAAACGCGCATGCAGAAAAGCACCTGGAACGCACCCAGACTGAGTTTCTATAGTGTGAACTAGGGCCAGTTCACACCATAGAAACGCAATCTGGATGCGTTCCAGGTGCTTTTCTGCATGCACTTTTTTCATGCGTTCCAGTGCATTTTTGGTACATTTTTGATGCAGTCCAGTGCTTTTTTTTCACCCCTCTTTTTTATTAACCATAGATAAGGACAAGTGTGTTCCAGTGCATTTTTGGTGCATTTAGGTGTGTTCCTGTGCGTTCCAGTGCGTTTATGATGCGTTCCAGTACAGTCCAGTGCAGGTAAAATGCAGCATGTTCTACTTTTTTGGTGGAACTGGAACGCACTGGAACAAACACTGCCATTTAGAACCATATATCCAACTTTCCATGCATTTTGAATGCATAAAAAACGCAATGGACTGCATGTGGTGTGAAATGGCCCTTAAGCAATTTGGCATATTTAAAGGCACTTCTCCTTGTTTTGTTTTTGGTGTTTTCCAAATTGGTGACATTGATATATGTCCCTAAGGCCCCTTTCACACTGGGGCGGGCAGGAGCGGTGGCGGTATAGCAGCGCGATTTTCAGCTGCTGTGTGTGTGTGATGTTCCCCTGAAATAATTCTTTAATTTGATGTTGAGTCTGTAACTGTTTCAAATTGACCATGTTTTTTATTTTGCCTTCCCTTTTTGTTTTGTTGAACAATAAAATTAGATGCAACATTTTGATGTTTGTTTTGTGTTTTCTTTGCAACAAATGTGACAGCTGATTGGCATGTCAAAACAAAACTGGTGTAATTTGTCTACCCTGGTGCCTTCATGGTAGTATATGCATTGATTGTGTGCTGCCATGGAGCGTCACCAGGAAATGAAAAATACAGAGCGGTAAGTATTCAATTTTCCTTTTTTTTTTTTTTTACTGCAGTGGTTCTCAGCCTCAGTCCTCAAGTACCCCCAACAGGACATGTTTTGTGAATTTATCTTATCGAGAATTGCTATCCAAAAATCAAAATCGTTGACTGTGATTTAAAGCACATGTGCAAGATGAAGGAAAACCTGCGAACATGGCCTGTTTTGGGTTACTTGAGAAGCACTGATTTAGAGCACTGCACTTAAAAATGGCTCAAGGCAATACAATTCTAATTGTGGGCATTTTGAGGGAAACAAAGTAAGTATTAGAACCCCTGCGTGTGTGTATTTTTTTTTTTTTTTTAGACTTTTTTTTTTGTAGTTTGGCCTTGGTCTCCTTTTTCTTAACATTGGCTTCACTTCCTGTCACACAGCTAAACAGGAAGTGAAGGTAAAACCCTACCAATGGCTTTTCTTGGGGACACACAGATCAATCTAACTAGTGTCCCCATTAAGCAAATTGCACTCTAGCACTTTGTTGTGTACAGCCCAAATCATTGGGTAGTTTGGGGTTTAGTAAAGACAAATCCACTCTGCAGTAAAAGTGTAGCTGCTGAAAATCTGAGGGAAAGTACTGGTGATTGGATGTTACAATCATGTAAAAGCAAAGATGTTTTTTTTTTGGCTTGCATGTCCCCCTCAGATATACAGCAAGTGCACTTGTAGTGCAAAGTAGATTTGCCTTTAGTAAATAAACTCCACAGTCCAAACTACCTAATAATAATTTGTGGTGTACCCTGCAATATGCTCGAGTGCAATGTGCATAATGGGGAAAGTATTTAGACTGACCTGTGTGTCCCCAAGGAAAGACATTGTTAGGGATTTTCCCTCACTTCCTGTGTGGCTATGTGACAGGAAGTGAATTATTTGGAAGGATAAAGTGGCCAAATTATTTAGTTTAACTTTTCAAAGACTCATTCCTAAGTTGAATTGTGATGCATGTCAATGGCCCATTTAGACCCTCTTTAATCACTTGAGATCAGCGCTATAACTGATCGACGGCCACAGCATGGTCCTCAATTGCCGGGAGTCCGTCAATAAACGTCCTCCCCTTTGCGCACGCTGTGGTCACAGAGTCACTGAGACTCAGGTGATGACAGATCCGAGTAAGGGGCCGATCCCTGCCCTTTACCATGTGATCAGCTGTCAGCAAATGACAGCTGATCACGTGATGTAAACAAAAGCTGGGTAATGGTTTTTGTTTTCTCCTTGTGCTGACAGCGTGAGCATAAAAAAAGGCAATCACCGGCTTATGTGCAAGGGACATGGGGCCCAAAGAGGAATAGGAAATTCTGCATCATCTGTGACAATTAGTAGCCCCTGCCAGTGCCACCTATCAATGCCCACCACTGGTGCCAATCAGTGGCACCTAGCAGTGCTGCCTATCAATGCCCATCACTGCCAACTATCATTGCCACCTAGCAGTGCCACTTCTCACTGCCCACCAGTGCCAAATAGCAATGCCACCTCTCAGTGCCCACCCTTGCCACCTTATCGGTGCCCATCAGTGCAGTCTCAGTGTACATCAATGAAGAAGAAAAATTACCTTTTTTAAAAATATTAACCAGTTTCCTACCGCCCACCGTCAAATGACATCCTTGGCTTTGTGCGGTGACATCTGAATGTTGGGTGCAGTTGCAGGCATCATTCAGATGTCATTCTTTTCAGCCGGCGATTCTGTGCACAATAAAAACGATCATAGTGGCAGTTCCGCCGCTTGTTTGTTCTTATAGGCGGGGAGGGGACGTTCCCCCCCTCTTGCCGCCATCCGGTGCTTCTCCGGGCTCTCCCGTGCCATCTGGGGCTCGGAGAACGATTTGGAGATGACTGGTGACCAGATGGTCACCAGTCATCTCTATGACCGTCGGAGGCGCGGGCACGACGTTATGACATCATGCCGTGTTCCTGTATGTTAACCAAGCCGTGATCTCAGCTGTCAGCATGAGATTGGTGGTTTTTTTTGACCGATATCATGCTTTCCAGCCTGGAGGAGAGATGCGGGGTCTTATTGACCCTGCGTCTCTCCATAAAGAGGACCTGTCACAATAGATTCCTAATACAAGGGATGTTTACATTCCTTGTAATAGGAATAAAAGTGATCCCCAAAAATAAAAAAAAATAAAAAAGAGTAAGAAATACAAAAAAGTAAAAAAAAAAAAAAAATAAGGAAAAAGGCCCATGTCCCCGGTAGCTCGCGCTCAGAAGCGAACACACACGTAAGTCCCGCCCTCATATGTAAACGCCGTTCAAACCACACATGTGAGTTATTGCTGCGTGCGTTAGAACGAGTGCAACAATTCTAGCACTAGACCTCCTCTGTAATGCCAAAATGGTAACCTGTAAAAATTTTTAAAGCATCGCCTAGGGAGATTTTTAAGTACTGAAGTTTGGTGTCATGCCATGTGTGTGCGCAATTTTAAAGCGTGACGTGTTAGGTATCTATTTACTCAGCATAACAACATCTTTCACATTATACCAAAAAATTGGCCGTAACTTTACTGTCTTGTAATATTTTTAGCAAACAAAAGGCGTTTGACAATTTATTGCGCAAATACAGAGCGAGATAAAAATTTGCAATGACCGCCATCTTATTCCCTAGGGTGTCTGCTCCAAAAAAGTATATAATGTTTGGTGTTTTGAAGTAATTTTATAGCCATAAATTTATGATTTTTACATGAAGGAGAGAAGTGCCAGAATAGGCCCAGTGCTGAAGTGGGTAAAATATCCATTTATTTATTTTTTAAACTCGGTCTTTTGTGTTTATAGAATTTTTTTTTAAAATAAAACACAAAGGTGATCAAATAGCACCAAAAGCAAGCTCTATTTGTGTGCCAACAAATAAAACATTTTCATTGGGTTACAGTGTTGTATGAGCGCACAATTGTCATTGAAAGTGCATCAGCGCTGAAATGTGAAACTTGGTCTGGGCAGTGCACGAGTGGTTAATATAAGGCTACATGCACACGGACGTTTTTCAAGCCGCTTGTTTGAGCGTTTTTTTGCAGCTTAAAAACATCTCTCCATGTTAGCCTATGGCCTCATGGCCACCATGGCGTTTTGGAGCTGTAAATGGCATAGGCGTTTTTAGGCCCCATGTAGACGGGACGCTGGTGCAAAGTGTTCAGAAGTAAGGTTGAAAGTGGCGTTTAAAAAGGCGCACTTTGTGGCGTTCGCATGCCGTGTTTTACCACATTACATTTGCGTGTATATGATAAGGAGCCGCCCTAAGCTCCAAAAACAGTATTATTTACAATTTTAGCTTTTTTGTGAGACCAGAGTGATATCAGCAGCTGAGAGCAGCAGTGTAGTTGTATTTAGCGTGTCACTTGCCACATCACTTGCCACAAGTTGTGGATTGTCCACAATGCAATGGAAGCAACTTCTTTTATATATATATATATATATATATATATACACATATACGTGGAAATCTGAAGGCATTTTGAGGGTTTGTGAAAAACGATTTTAAATGCAACTGCAGATTTTTTTTGCCAGGACAAAAACAGTGTTTTGGATGTAATAGAATTCAATGGACCCGCATCCAAAACGCAAGTACTGCAATTTTGCTGCGATTTTTGGTTTGACCTGTTTATAGCTGGTTGTTAAAGCAAATGTAAAAAAAAAAAAAATAACAGTTCAAAAAAACAAACCAAAAAAAACAAACAGCGTTGGGTCCCCCCCTCCAAGGTCAGGGGGAGCTACCGCAGCACGGGGGAATCAAGGCAGGGGCGGGAAATAGAATAAAGAAACTAGTGGTGTAGGGGGAAAAGTGGGTGGGATTAGGGAAAGAAGACAGAGGGAGTAAAGGGGAAAGGGGGGAAGACCGTCCGCGGCCATGGAGTCTCTATCATCCATATGCCCTCTTCCATTTACTGACTGGTCTGTCTTCCCGTACAGTTTTTGGTTTTCCCTACTACTGCGTTGTATTGTGATTAGGTTATTATGTCGGTTCCTCTCAAGGTCTGGCCCTCCTCAGAGTATATGAACGTATGCCATGTTTGCCAGGTTTTAGTGAATATCTCTTGTCTCTTTTGCCCCGAAAGGGTAAGATCCTCCATTTGCCTTATTTCTTCTACCTTTCGGAGCCACAGATCGATGGACGGCGGAAGGGCAGACCTCCAGCAAAGCGGAATGCATGCCTTAGCCGCATCAAGCAGGTGGCGTATCACTGATTTTTTATATTTCCTGATGGGGATGTCATTCCCGTGCAGGAGAAAAAATGCTGGATCGGCCGGGATGGGCCGCTCCGTGAGTTTTTGTATTGTCTCATGAATGACCTTCCAGAAATGTTGTAGCTTGGGGCAGGACCAAAAGATATGTAGTAAGGTCCCTTTTTCAGTTTGACATCGCCAGCACCTATCCGATGTCGTCGGAAATATTTTTTGTAGTAGGACTGGGGTTTTGTACCAGCGTGATACAATTTTATAATTAGTTTCCTGTATCTTGGTGCAGATTGAGGTTTTGTGTGTATGTTGGAGTATGTGCTGTCTTCTGGTGGAGCTAAACTGTGTCTCTAACTCCTCTTCCCATTTAAGTAAACCAGGGGGAACAAAGTTTTCTGGGGGATTGTTCAGGAGGGTGTAGGTCAAGGAAAGGGTATGGGACAGGACTCCCGTGTCCTCGCAAAGGTCTTCTAACGTCGTACGCGGTTGGTCAGCGTCTGAGGGTGGTGGGATAGTGCTGAGGAAGTGGCGTATCTGTAGAGCTCTCAAAAAATCTAGGTGGAATGGACCCTGGCATGTATTTTAAGGGGAACCCCGCACCAAAAACAATAAAAAATTGCGTGGGGTCCCCTTTGAATACACACCAGACCCTTTATCCGAGCACTCAACCTGGCAGGCCGCAGGGGGAAAGGGGGGGACGAGAGAGCGGCCCCCTCCCTCCTGAACCGTATCAGGCCGCGTGCCCTCAACATGGGGGGGTTTGGTGCTTCGGGGCAGGGGGGCGACCTGCGGCCCCCCACCCCAAAGCACCCTGCCCCCATGTTGATGGGGACAAGGGCCTCTTCCCGACAACCCTGGCCGTTGGTTGTCGGGGTCTGCGGGCGGGGGGCTTATCGGAATCCGGGAGCCCCCTTTAATAAGGGGGACCCCAGATACCTGCCCCCACCCTATGTGAATGAGTATGGGGTACATCGTACCCCTACCCATTCACCTGGTGGCAAAATAAGTCACTAAAAAAAAGACAACACAGGTTTGAAAAGTAATTTATTGGGCAGCTCTGGGGGTCTTTCTGCCGGGCCCCGCTATCTTCTGCCTAGCTCTTTTGCTAGCGGGGTCCCGGGCTTCGTCGCCGTCTTCTTCCGACTTCGGGGGTCTCTTGTTCTGTTCTCCGGCTCTCCGACGCCTTCTCCTTGATCTCCGGTTCTTTCTGCCGGGCCCCGCTATCTTCTGCCTAGCTCTTTTGCTAGCGGGGGCCGGGCTTCTACGTCGCCTTCTTCCTTCTTCTCTTCGCCCGATGTTGACTCGTCGCTCTCCACCGCCGCAATGATCTGTCCGAGCAGCGGTGCCACTTTTATTGGCATGGGGCGTGGTCACCGGATGATGCCACCGCTGACCCCGCCCCCGTTTCACGTCACAGTCCCATCATTCCCCGGGACTGTGACATCATACGGGGGCGGGGTCAGCGGTGGCATCATCCGGTGACCACGCCCCATGCCAATAAAAGTGGCACCGCTGCTCAGACGATCATTGCGGTGGTGGAGAGCGACGAGTCAACATCGGGCGAAGAGAAGAAGGAAGAAGGCGACGTAGAAGACCGGCCCCCGCTAGCAAAAGAGCTGCGAGAAGATAGCGGGTCGTCCGGCAGAAAGAACCGGAGATCGAGGAGAAGGCATCGGAGAGCGGGAGAACAACCGGAGAACAGAACAAGAGACCCCCGAAGACGGAAGAAGACGGCGACAAAGCCATGGACCCCCGCTAGCAAAAGAGCTAGGCAGAAGATAGCGGGGGCCCGGTAGAAAGAACCGGTGATCGAGGAGAAGGCATCGGAGAGCGGGAGAACAACCGGAGAACAGAACAAGAGACCCCCGAAGACAGAAGAAGACGGCGACGAAGCCCGGGACCCCCGCTAACAAAAGAGCTAGGCAGAAGATAGCGGGGCCCGGCAGAAAGACCCCCGGAGCTGCCCAATAAATTACTTTTCAAACCTGTGTTGTCTTTTTTTTATTGACTTATTTTGCCACCAGGTGAATGGGTAGGGGTACGATGTACCCCATACTCATTCACATAGGGTGGGGGGCCGGGATCTGGGGGCCCCCTTATTAAAGGGGGGCTCCCGGATTCCGATAAGCCCCCCGCCCGCAGACCCCGACAACCAACGGCCAGGGTTGTCGGGAAGAGGCCCTGTCCTCATTAACATGGGGGCAGGGTGCTTTGGGGTGGGGGGGCCACAGGTCGCCCCCCTGCCCCAAAGCACCAAACCCCCCATGTTGAGGGCATGCGGCCTGGTACGGTTCAGGAGGGAGGGGGGGCGCTCTCGTCCCCCCCTTTTCCCCTGCGGCCTGCCAGGTTGCGTGCTCGGATAAGGGTCTGGTTTGGATTTTGGGGGGACCCCCACGCCGTTTTTCGGCTTAGGGGGTTCACCTTAGAATCCGGACCAGACCTAAGGGCCTGGTATGCTCCTGAAGGGGAACCCATGCCGGTTTTTTCATTAAAATTTGGCCTGGGGTTCCCCTTCATGATTTATACCAAAACATGGGACAGCGAGGCTGCCGAGGACCAGCGCGATGACATCGCGCTGGACACATTCTCGGCCGGCTAGTCTCCTCTAGGACACGACTTGAGCGGCTGCCTCACGCGCTCAGGTCGTGTCCAGGTCGCCTGGCAGAGTCGCGCTGTCCCTGTGTCAGCCGGCACATGAGTCGCCCGCAAGTCGGATCCGACTTCCCGGGCGACCTCTATTCAAATCAATGGGCTCCCATAGGGAACCATTAATTTTCAATAGAGCGCCGCTGACATTTCTATTTACTATAACAGTGCGCCGCTGCTTCCTGCGCCCAGTGAAGGAGTTATCAGGCGCACCAATTAAGCTTAGAAGCAGCGCAGCGCACTGTTATTAGTAAATCAGCCCCTATGTGTGGAGAAAAAGAGGCACAGCACAACAACATCAAAACCTCATCCCAACTGTGAAGTATGGTGGTGGGGGCATCATGGTTTGGGGCTGCTTTGCTGCGTCAGGGCCTGGACGAATTGCTATCATCGAAGGAAAAATTAATTCCCAAGTTTATCAAGACATTTTGCAGGAGAACTTAAGGCCATCTGTCCCAAAGCAGAGAAGTAAATCAACAACAGAATGGCTTAAACAGAAGAAAATACGCCTTTTGGAGTGGCCCAGTCAGAGTCCTGACCTCAACCCGATTGAGATGATGTGGCATGACCTCAAGAAAGCGATTCACACCAGACATCCCAAGAATATTGCTGAACTGAAACAGTTCTGTAAAGAGGAATGGTCAAGAATTACTCCTGACTAGGGATGAGCCGAAAACCCCCCGGTTCGGTTCGCACCAGAACCTTCGAACGGACCGAAAGTTCGCACAAACGTTAGAACCCTATTAAATACAATGAACGCGAACGTTCGAAATCTAAAGTGCTAATAATAACGACTAATATGCATGTTATTGTCCTAAAAAGGGTTTGGGGACCCGGGTTCTGCCCCAGGGGACATGTATCAATGCAAAACGAAGTTTTAAAAACGGCCGTTTTTCGGGAGCAGTCATTTTAATGATGCATAAAGTGAAAAAAAGTGTGAAATATTACTTTAAATATCGTACCTGGGGGGTGTCTAAAGTATTCCTGTGAAGTGGCATGTGTTTCCCGTGTTTAGAACTGTCCCTGCACAAAATGACATTTCTAAAGGAAAAAAAGCCATTTAAAACTGCTTGCGGCTTTAATGTAATGTCTGGTCCCGGTAATATGGATGAAAATCTTTGAGCAAAAGTTCTTCCAAGCTATCATCAAGAATCGGATCATTGAGGAGGAGGAGGATAGTCAGTCAACATAACAGGACAGTCACTCAGCATCAGCATCAGTCTTGAAGGGATGTGACATTTGAAAATAAATTATTCTGTTATATCAGCTTCAGGTGCTTGGTAGCTGGTGGTGATCCAAGACTGGTTCATCTTTATGAAGGTCAGTCGATCAACCGAGTCGGTGGACAGGCGCACCCTGTGATCCGTGACAAAGCCTCCAGCAGCACTGAATGTGCGTTCCGAAAGAACGCTGGATGCAGGACAGGCCAGTAGCTCAATTGCATACTTTGCAAGCTCTGGCCAGTGATCCATCCTCAACACCCAGTAAGCCAGAGGATTTTCGGTGGGAAAGGTGTCCAAGTCTGACCTTGCCCCTAGGTATTCCTGCACCATGTATATCAGACGCTGGCGATGGTTGCTGGAACCGATCATACCTTGGGGCTGCGGACTAAAAAATTGTCTGAACGCATCGGTCAGACGGCCACCTTCTCCACCGCTCCTTCTGCTACTGACCGAAGCCTCAGCAACTCGTTGTCCAGGACCAGGAGTTTGTAACCTCCCGGTCTCTGGAAACGCGTTGCACAGACCTTTCTGCAAGGCCTCCCGGAGATGTCTCATCCTCTGCTCCCTCTGCGACGGCATGATAAGGTCCGCAACCTTACCCTTGTACCGTGGATCAAGGAGAGTGGCCAGCCAGTAATGGTCCCTCTCCTTGATCCGAAGAATACAAGGATCCTTCCGCAGACTTTGCAGTATCAGGGAGGCCATGCAGCATAGGTTAGCTGAGGCATTCGGTCCGGAGTCCTCTGGGTCACTAAGGATGACATGATCCGCAGCCACCTCCTCCCAGCCACGTACAAGTCCACGGGTTTGTTGGGACTGTAAATCATCCCTAAAAGCCTGCTGCTTTTGATGCTGAGTGCCATGCTCCACCTCCATGCTGACACAATCCTCCTCCTCGTCCTCTTCCTGTGTGATGGTTGGGACAGAAGGAACACTGTCTGGGTAAAGAGGGCTTTGAGAGGCAAGGAAGTCCTCCTCTTCCTGCCCCTGTTCTGCATCAAGTTCCCTGTCCATTATTCCACGCAGCGTATGCTCCAACAGGTGGACAAGAGGTACAGTGTCACTGATGCATGCTCTGTCACTGCTAACCATCCTCGTGGCCTCCTCAAATGGTGCCAGGACAGTGCATGCATCCCTGATCACGCCCCACTGGCATGGTGAAAAAAAAACGAGCTCCCCTGACCCTGTCCTGGTGCCGTAGTCGCACAGGTACTCATTGATGGCCCTCTGCTGCATGTGCAGCCGCTGCAGCATGGCCAACGTTGAGTTCCACCTGTTGGGCATGTCACATATAAGGCGGTTCTTGGGCAGGTTCAACTCCTTTTGTAGCTCAGCCAGCCGAGCACTGGCATTATATGATCTGCGGAAATGCACACAGATTTTCCTGGCCTGCCTCAGGACATCCTGTAAGCCCGGGTACCTGTCCAAGAACCGCTGCACCACCAGGTTAAGGACGTGAGCCACACAGGGCACATGGGTCAGTTGTCCCTGTCGGAGGGCGGAGAGGAGGTTGGTGCCATTGTCGCAAACCACCATTCCTGGCTTAAGCTGGCGTGGCGTCAACCACCTCTCGGCCTGCCCCTGCAGAGCAGACAGAACCTCTGCCCCAGTGTGGCTCATGTCCCCCAAACACACCAGCGCAAGCACGGCATGGCATCTTTTTGCCTGCGTACTTGCGTAGCCCCTTGAGTGCCTACGGAGCACCGCTGGTTCTGAGGACAAAACACAGGAAGAGGCCATGGAGGAAGAAAAAGAGGAGGTGGTGGAGGAGAGAGTTGTGTCACAACCAGTAGTAGCATTTTGGAGGCGTGGCGGCGGAACAACCTCCAACACTACTGCTTCTTGTCCTGCATCCTTCCCAGCTGCCAAAAGAGTGACCCAATGGGCCGTGAAAGAAAGGTAACGTCCCTGTCCATGCCTGCTGGACCATGAGTCAGCGGTAATATGCACCTTACCACTGACCGCCCTGTCCAGCGAGGCATGGACATTGCCTTCCACATGCCGGTAGAGAGCCGGAATCGCCTTCTGTGAGAAAAAGTGGTGTTTGGGAACCTGCCACTGAGGAACCGCACATTGCACAAACTCACGGAAGGGGGCCGAGTCTACCAAATGAAAAGGCAGCAGTTGAATTGCTAGCAATTTAGCCAAGCTAGCATTCAACCACTGGGCATGTGGATGGCTGGGAGTGAACTTCTTTCGACGGTCCAGCAGCTGGGGCAGGGAAATTTGCCTGCTAGAATCGGATGTCTGTGTACTGCTAGCAGAGTGCCCGCAAGTACTTGGCTGTGACACACCTAATTCTACACCTTCATTCCTCTCAGTGCAGGTTTCAGAGAGAACTGAAGGTACAGTGGGGTTGGAGATCCCAGCTGATGAGGAACAAGGAGAGGTCCGCTTTGTTCTTTGGTGTGGGTTTTTAAGATACGCTTGCCAACGAGCTGCATGGCAGGTCAACATATGTCTGGTCAAGCATGTGGTGCCCAAGCGGCTGATGTTTTGGCCACGCGAGATACGCTTCAGACATATGTTGCAAACAGCAGCGGTGCGATCTGATGCACTTGACTCAAAAAAGGCCCACACCAAAGAACTTTTGGAATAACGGGCAGAGGCAGCGCCCTGCACAGGCGGAGCTCTGCGGTGTGATTCAGTCGGTGTGCTGCCCTTACGCTGGCCCCCGAGGGCATCCTGCCTCGTTGGAGATGTGCCTCCTCCTCATCCTCCTCCTCCTCTCTCCTATCAGGCACCCACGTGGAGTCAGTGACCTCATCATCCCTTCCCTCCTCATCACTTAAGCCAATCTTGCAGTATGCTGCAGCTGCTGGAACATGACTGCCAGATTGCTGTCCTTCTTGAGCATTCCCTCTCTCTGCTCTCACGCTACTGCCTTCCTCTAGCTGGGTATCATCATCAGACCCTTCGAAACGCCGGGCATCCTCCTGGAGCATGTACCCAACACTGTGCTCAAACAGTTCGGGGGACTCCTCAGGAGGACATGGTGGGTCTAGGGAAGGAGTGACTGATGATGACATTGATACGAGGGAAGAGGACACTTTGGCAGCTGCTTTGCCAGTACCCTGAGCCTGGGTGAGAGAGGATGAGGAGGATGAGGAGGGCTTGGTCATCCACTCTACCAAGTCTTCGGCATGATGCGGCTCAACATGTCCAGCTGCCGAAAGTAAGGACAAGCGTGTCCCATGGCCACGTGCTGATGACGATGCACCCTGTCCACGACCAGCACTGTTGTCTCTAGACACAGAGCCTGCTTGCCCTCTTTTATTGGCTCCTGACTGTCTGCCTCTCCTTGTTTGCCTTCCAGACATTCTAATGGCCTGCAGGGAGATGGGAAAACCAGCAATAAGGGGTAGCTTCAGGTGTATACTGTGGATGGGCACACTACGCCCGCTGTAAGTACTGCAGATGCTAGACATGTGCGATTAGTTTCGTACGAATCGGAAATTCGTACGAATTTTTCGAAATTCGTACATTTTACGAATCCGAATTACGAATATTTACGAATACGAATTCTGTACGAAATACGAAATTTCGTTTACGAATTTCGGCTCCAAATTATCCGAATCCAAACTACCAAATAAGGAATTTCAACTAATATGAAAGAAATTATAGCGGATATAACAAATGATTCGAATGAATTTGAGATTCAGTATAACGAATATCGACACTCTACAAATAATAACAAATTCGTTTCCGGTCCAAATTTCTTTACTACAGAAACATGTGACTGTTGGTTGACCAATCAGAGGTTTTTTTCTGATGCTGAGGCCTACAGGGCAGGCCCGATCATGTGACTTCCCTTTGTGGGTTAGTTAGTGTAGTGGAGCAGATCACACAATTATTTGTCTGTGCATCTGAGCGAATATCTTTGCAATCCTTTGATTTTCGTTGTTCATTTTAGTTTATATCTCTTGTAGTGTGCAAGTGTATCATCTGTTAGTGTTTAGTTTCTGGTTTTATTAGTTTTTTGGCTGGTTTTGAGAGATAATTTTCTTTTTTTATTTCTTGTTTCATTTAGTTAATATTTTGATATTTTCTGTTGGTCTACTTATTTTTTTTGTACATTTGGTGATTTTGGTGTTGGTTTGCTGCGATCAAAATCATATATTTTTTTGTCTATATTTTTCTAACTTTTAAAGGAAAAATGAGCAGCAAACAAGGCCAAAAAAGCAGCAAGAGTGCTGCTGGGAGAGGGAGAGCTATGAGCAGTGTACATGAGCAGCAGGTGGGACGTTCTGTCTCTGTGCCATGACATACAGGGGCGGAGACTATAGCCAGTGCCACATGTCAAAAACGAAAGTAAAAACATCGAGATTTCGAATAGTTACGAATAACCGCAATGTATTAGAAAAGTATGAATCCATTCGAAGCACGCAGCGCCAATGTCAGACATGTAAATTTACGAATCAACGAACCAAAAAAAAGTTACGAATATACGAATCCATTTGAAGCACGTTAGACAGCGCCATTGTAAGAGACACGTAAAATTACAAATCAACAAACAAAAAAAAGTAACAAATTTACGAATCCATTCGAAGCACGTTAGGCAGCGCCATTGTAAGAGACACGGAAAATTACGAATCAACAAACAAAAAAAAAAGTTACGAAAGTAGGAGTTGTGTCCAGAATCAACGAAAACAATGTACTCTACCGAAATTACGAATTATAAATCAACTAAAAATAAGGCTTTCAGAAATTCAGAATCATTTGTTATTATTCGTTATTATTCGTAGAGTGTCGCTATTCGTTATCAAAATTAACGATTCGCACGAAATTCGTATTTCGTATGAATCCGAATTAAATTCCGTACACGAATTACGAATTACGAATTTTTTTAAATACGAAATGGAACAGAACGAAACAAAACAAATTTTTTGACAGCTCCCATGTCTAGCAGATGCCTGTTAGTGTAACACAAAAGAAAAAAAATACGAGTAATAAGGGCTAGCTTCAGGTGTATAATGTGCAGGAGGCACACTATGCCCACTGTAAGTGCTGCAGATGCCTGTTTGTGTTACACAACAGGAAAACACAGCAATAAGCGCTAGCTTCAGGTGTATAATGTGCAGGAGGCACACTACGCCCACTGTAAGTACTGCAAATGCCTGCCTGTGTTACACAACAGGAAAACACAGCAATAAGGGCTAGCTTCAGGTGTATACTGTGCAGGAGGCACACTACACCCACTGTAAGTGCTGCAAATGCCTGCCTGTGTTACACAACAGGAAAACACAGCAATAAGGGCTAGCTTCAGGTGTATATTTTGCAGGAAGCACACTATGCCCGCTGTAAGTGCTGCAGATGCCTGTTAGTGTAACACAAAAGAAAAAAACCACGAGCAATAAGGGCTAGCTTCAGGTGTATAATGTGCAGGAGGCACACTACGCCCGCTGTAAGTGCTGCAGATGCCTGCCTGTGTTACACAACAGGAAAACACAGCAATAAGGGCTAGCTTCAGGTGTATACTGTGCAGGAGGCTTAGCAAAGAATATTACTGACATTGTCCCTGCCTATCCTTCTCTCTCCCTGCACACAAGGTTTAGCAAGGAATAGAATAATGGGACTGTGACATGATACGGGGGGCGGGGTCAGCGAGTGGCATCACCCGGTGACCACGGCCCATGCCAATATAAGTGGGTGCACTCCACAGACAGAGAATTGTAGCGGCAGACAGCGACGAGGCAACATCGGGCAGAGAGAAGAGGGAAGAAGACGACGATGAAGACCGGGATTCCGCTAGCAAAAGAGCTGGAAGAAGATAGCGGGGCGCCCGGCAGAAGGCAGAAAGAACCGGAGATCGCGGAGAAGGCACCAGAGAGCGGGAGAAGAACTGGAGAGCGCAGAGACGACACCGGAGAACAGAACAAGAGACCCCCCAAAGTTGGAAGAAGATGACGATGATGAAGACCGGGCCACCGCTAGCAAAAGAGCTGGAAGAAGATAGCGGGGCGCCCGGCAGAAAGACCCCCGAAGTCGGAAGAAGACAACAATGAAGACCGGGCCCCCACTAGCAAAAGAGCTGGAAGAAGATAGCGGGGCGCCCGGCAGAAAGACCCCCGAAGTCGGAAGAAGACGGCGATGAAGACCGGGACCCCACTAGCAAAAGAGCTGGAAGAAGATAGCGGGGCGCCCGGCAGAAAGACCCTCGGAGTCAGAAGAAGACGACGATGAAGACCGGGACCCCGCTAGCAAAAGAGCTGGAAGAAGATAGCGGGGCGCCCAGCAGAAAGACCCCCGGAGTCGGAAGAAGACCCCCGGAGCTGCCTACTAAATTACTTTAAAAACCTGTGTTGTGTTTTTTATTGACTTTTTTTTCCACCAGGTGAATGGGTAGGGGTATGATGTACCCCATACTCATTCACATAGGGTGGGGGCCGGTATCTGGGGTCCCCCCTTATTAAAGGGGGCTCCCGGATTCCGATAAGCCCCCACCCGCAGACCCCGACAACCAACGGCCAGGGTTGTCAGGAAGAGGCCCTTGTCCCCATCAACATGGGGACATCCTCCCCATGTTGAGGGCACGTGGCCTGGTACGGTTCAGGAGGGAGGGGGGCGCTCTCTCATCCCCCCTCTTTTCCTGCGGCCTGCCAGGTTGCGTGCTCGGATAAAGGGTCTGGTGTGGATTTTTAGGGGACCCCCACGCTATTTTTTTTTTAAGTTTGGCCCGGGGTTCCCCTTAAAATCTATACCAGACCTGAAGGGCCTGGTATGGATTTCGGGGGAGACCCCCACGCCATTTTTTTTCACTTTGGTGGGGGGGGGTTGACCCCTTTGAATCCATACTAGACCCAAGGGCCTGGTATGGACCTGGGGGGGGGGGGGGAACCCACGCTGTTTTTTTTTTCTAGATTTTTTTTTTAGAGCCGGCAATGTTTATTTTTTTTACATTTCCTTTAACAACCAGCTATAAACAGGTTAAAAAACGCAAATCGCCGTAAAATCGCGGTACTTGCATTTTAGATGTGGGTCCATTGAATTCTATTGGGGCAGGTGATGTGGCAAGTGGACAATCGACAACTTGGGGCAGCTGACGTGGCAAGTGGACAATCCACAACTTGGGGCAGGTGACGTGGCAAGTGACACGCTAAATAAAAGTACACTGCTGCTCTCTCAGCTGCTGATACTCACTCTGGTCTCACAAAATAGCTGAAATTGTTAATAATACTGTTTTTGGAGCTTAGGGCGGCTCCTTATGATGTTTCCTAACTAAACGCATATAGACGCAAATGTAGTAAAACGCGGCATGCAAACGCCACAAAGCGCGCCTTTCTAATCGCAGATTTTAACCTTAGTTCTGAACACTTTGCATCAGCGTCCCGTGTACATGGGGCCTAAAAACACCTATGCCAATTACAGCTCAAAAACGCCATGGTGGCCATGAGAAAAAAAATGGTTTCATGAATTAAAAAAAAATACAAAACAGTAAAGTTAGCCCAATTATTTTGTATAATGTGAAAGATGTTGTTATGCTGAGTAAATTGATACCTAACATGTCACGCTTTAAAATTGCGCACACTCATGGAATGACACCAAACTTCAGTACTTAAAAATCTCCCTAGGCGATGCCATTTTCGCATTACAGAGGAGGTCTAGTACTAGAATTGTTGCACTCGTTCTAACGCACGCAGCAATACCTCACATGTGTGGTTTGAATGGCGTTTACACATGTGGGCGGGACTTACGTTTGTGTTCGCTTCTGAGCGCGAGCTACCGGGGACATGGGTGTTTTTTTTTTATTATTATTTTTTTTGTTTTTTACTTTTTTTTTTTTACTCTTTTTTTTTACTTTTTTTGATCACTTTTATTCCTATTACAAGGAATGTAAACATCCCTTGTAATAGGAATCTATTGTGACAGGTCCTCTTTATGGAGAGATGCAGGGTTAATAAATAAGACCCCACATCTCTCCTCCAGGCTGGAAAGCATGAGATCGGTCAAAAAAATTCACCGATCTCATGCTGACAGTCGAGATCACGGCTTTGTTTACATACGGGAACCTGGCGTGATGTCATAACGTCGCACCCGGGCCTCCGACGGTCATAGAGATGATTGGTGACCATCTGGTCACTAGTCATCTCTATGCTTCCCATCCGGCGCCGGACGATTCGTTCTCCAAGGCCCCAGATGGCACAGGAGAGCCCGGAGAAGCATTGGATGGTGGCGGAAGGGAGGGGGATGTCCCCTCCCTCCACCTATAAGAACGATCAAGCGGCGGAACAATTTTATCGTGCACATAATCGCCGGCTGAAAAGAATGATATCTGAATGATGCCTGCAACTGCAGGCATCATTCAGATGTCACCGCACAAAGCCAAGGACGTCATTTGACAGTGGGCGGTAGGGAAGTGGTTAATATTTCGAAAATTTCGAAAAAAGTTAATTTTTCTCCTTCATTGATGTACACTGATGAGACTGCACTGATGGGCTGCACTGATGGGCACCGATAAGGTGGCAAGGGTGGGCACTGAGAGGTGGCATTGCTAGTTGGCACTGGTGGGCATTGAGAAGTGGCACTGCTAGGTGGCAACGATAGTTGGCAGTGATGGGCACTGATAGGCAGCACTGCTAGGTGCCACTGATTGGCACCAGTGGTGGGCATTGATAAGTGGCACTGGCAGGGGCTACTGATTGTCACAGATGACGCAGAATTGCCTCTTCCTCTTTGGGCCCGATGTCCCTTGCACATAAGCCGGTGATTGCCTTTTTTTATGCTCACGCTGTCAGCACAAGGAGAAAACAAAAACCATTACCGAGCTTTTGTTTACATCACGTGATCGCTGTCATTGGCTGACAGCTGATCACATGGTAAGGGGCAGGGATCGACCCCTTACTCGGATCTGTCATCACCCGAGTCTCAGTGACTCGGTGACCACAGCGCGTGCGCGAAGGGGAGGATGTCTATTGACGGACTCCCGGCAATTGAGGACCGTGCTGTGGCCGTCGATCAGTTATAGCGCTGATCTCGAGTGATTAAAGAGGGTCTAAATGGGCCATTGACATGCATCACAATTCAACTCAGGAATGCGTCTTTGCAAAGTTAACCTGTTGTCTACCGCCCACCGTCAAATGACGGCGGGTGGAAGACTCTCGTTCTGACAGGACGTCATATGACGTCCTGCCTTCAAAAGAAGCTAGGGGGCGCGCACGCGCCCCCGCCCCGTTGCTGGGGACCCGATGCGTGTGCCCGGCGGCCGTGATGGCCCAGTAACCGAGCAGGAAAGTGGATCTGTGTGTGTAAACACACAGATCCACGTCCTGTCAGGGAGAGGGGACCGATGGTGTGTCCCTTGTACATAGGGACAACCATCGGTCACCTCCCCCAGTCAGTCCCCTCCTCCCACAGTTAGAACACATCGAGGAAACACATTTAACCCCTTCCTCGCCCCTTAGTGTTAACCCCTTCCCTGCCAGTCACATTTATACAGTAATCAATGCATTTTTATAGCAGGGATCGCTGTATAAATGTGAATGGTCCCAAAAATGTGTCAAAAGTGTCCGATCTGTCCGCCGCAGTATCGCAGTCACAATAAAAATTGCAGATCGCCGCCATTACTAGTAAAAAAATAAATAAAAAAAAATGCTATAAATCTATCCCCTATTTTGTAGACGCTATAACTTTTGCGCAAACCAATCAATATATGCTTATTGAGATTTTTTTTTTACCAAAAATATATAGAAGAATACGTATCGGCCTAAACTGAGGAAAATTGTAATAATAAAAAAAAAAAGGATATTTATTATAGCAAAAAGTAAAAAATATTGTGTTTTTTTTCAAACTGGACGCTATTCTTTTGTTTATAGCGCAAAAAATAAAAACCGCAGAGGTGATCAAATACCACCAAAAGAAAGCTCAATTTGTGGGAAAAAAAGGACGCAAACTTTGTTTGGGAGCCACGTCGCACGACCGCGCAATTGTCATTCAAAATGTGACAGCGCTGAAAGCTGAAAAATGGCTTGGGCAGGAAGGGGGTTTTCGTGCCCGGTAGGGAAGTGGTTAAACTAAATGAAATCCTTTCGTATTTTTGCTTGGGGATAGAGTGCAGAGGGATTACAAGTCTAGACAGTTTTTGGGGATGTCTGCACCCCTGATAGGGTGAAGACAACTCCCAAATTTGGCCACTTTATCCTTCCAAATAATTCACTTACTGTCACATAGCCACACAGGAAGTGAGGGTAAATCCCTACTAGTGATGAGCCGAACACCCCCGTGTCCGGTTCGCACCAGAACCCGCGAACGGACCGAAAGTTCGCACAAACTTTAGAACCCTATTAAATACAATGGATGCGAACGTTCGAAATCTAAAGTGCTAATTATAACGACTATTATGCATGTTATTGTCCTAAAAAGGGTTTGGGAACCCGGGTTCTGCACCAGGGGACATGTATCAATGCAAAAAGAAGTTTTAAAAACGGCCGTTTTTCTAGAGCAGTCATTTTAATGATGCATAAAGTGAAAAAAAAAAGTCAAATATTCCTTTAAATATCGTACCTGGGGGTGTCTAAAGTATGCCTGTGAAGTGCCACGTGTTTCCCGTGTTTAGAACTGTCCCTACACAAAATTACATTTCTAAAGGAAAAAAAGCCATTTAAAACTGCTTGCGGCTTTAATGTAATGTCTGGTCCCGGTAATATGGATGAAAATCTTTAAGGAAAATGGCATAGCTACCCCATCACACCCCCCCCCCTTACCCCAGCCCATTATAAGCCCCTTTGGGTCTTGTATGGATATTAAGGGGAACCCCGCACACAAAATAAAAAAGGCCCTATATACTCTGAACAGCCGTATACAGGCGGTGCATACAAGACAGGGACTGTAGGTTTGTTCTTATGTAGAATCTGTTTGTAATTTTGAACAGGTACATTGTTTAAGTGTAGCTCCAGCCAAAAAATCTATTTTTAAGCTTTTTGGAAAACATAGGGAAGGGTTATCACCCCTGTAACATTTGTTTTGCTGTCTGTGCAGTGTGCACCTGTTCAGAACAGTTCATCTCACTTTCCATCCTAATGACAAATGTTTTTTGAAAATTTGGGGTTTTTATTGAAACAAGAATTGGTTATAAAGCATCAGTGGAGAGGAGACACCTTTTTCCCCATATTAACTCTTACAGGAGAGAATTTGCCTTCCTAGGGGTAGATTTCCTCTCGCTTCCTGTTGTATCCTTCTGTTTGCAAGGAGGAGTCGTTTGTAAGTTGGATGTTTGAAAGTAGCGGCCTGCCGTATATACTCAGCTGAAATTTGCCCCTTACATGTTGATGTTGCCACAACACTGTGAGCCCTCACAGTTACTCTTGGTGGGCGCATGAATGGGCCCTGCTGTGAATTATTAGATCAAGAATTGTAATTGCATGCCCCTGTTGAACAGGGGCTGAAAAATTGGGCCTTTGGTGGTGGTGGTGGTGTGGACACAACACTGTAAGGCCTCACAGTTAGTCTTGGTGGGCGCAGGAATGGGCCCTGCTGTGAATTATTAGATCAAGAATTGTAATTACATGCCCCTGTTAAACAGGGGCAGAAAAATTGAGCCTTAGGCACTGGTGCCACAACACTGCAACCCCTCACAGATACTGTACTTGGAGCACAGCAATGAGCCCTGTTGCAAAGTATTGCATCAAAAATTGTAATTACACGCCCCTGTTAAACAGGGGCTGAAAAATTGGGCCTTAACCACTGGTGCTGGTGCCACGACACTGCAACCACTCCCAGATACTCTAGTTGGAGTGCAGGAATGAGCCCTGCTGCAAAGCATTGCATAAAAAATTGTAATAACACACCCTTGTTAAACAGGGGCTGAAAAATTGGGCCTTAGCCACTGGTGGCGGCACCCAGAAACAAAAATGTTCTTCCAAGCTATCATCATCAATCGGATCATTGAGGAGGAGGAGGATAGTCAGTCAACATAATAGGAAAGTCTCTCAGCATCAGCATCAGTCTTGAAGGGATGTGACATTTGAAAATAAATTAGTCTGTTATATCAGCTTCAGGTGTTTGGTAGCTGGTGGTGATCCAAGACTGGTTCATCTTTATGAAGGTCAGTCGATCAACGGAGTCGGTGGACAGGCGCACCCTGTGATCCGTGACAAATCCTCCAGCAGCACTGAATGTGCGTTCTGAAAGAACGCTGGATGCAGGACAGGCCAGTAGCTCAATTGCATACTGTGCAAGCTCTGGCCAGTGATCCATCCTCAAGACCCAGTAAGCCAGAGGATTTTTGGTGGGGAAGGTGTCCAAGTCTGACCTTGCCCCTAGGTATTCCTGCACCATGTATATCAGACGCTGGCGATGGTTGCTGGAACCGATAATAAATTGGGGCTGCGGACTAAAGAATTGTCTGAACGCTTCGGTCAGACGGCCACCTTCCCCACCGCTCCTTCTTTGACTGACCGAAGCCTCAGCAACTCGTTGTCCAGGACCAGGAGTTTGTAACCTCCCAGTCTCTGGGAACGCGTTGCACAGACCTTTCTGCAAGGCCTCCCAGAGTTGTCTCATCCTCTGCTCCCTCTGCGACGGTAAGATAAGGTCTGCAACCTTACCCTTGTACCGTGGATCAAGGAGAGTGGCCAGCCAGTAATGGTCCCTCTCCTTGATCCGAAGAATACGAGGATCCTTCCGCAGACTTTGCAGGATCAGGGAGGCCATGCAGCGTAGGTTAGCTGAGGCATTCAGTCCGGAGTCCTCTGGGTCACTAAGGACGACATGATCCGCAGCCACCTCCTCCCAGCCACGTACAAGTCCACTGGTTTCTTGGGACTGTAAATCATCACTAAAAGACTGCTGCTGATGATGCTGAGTGCCAGGCTCCACCTCCATGCTGACACAATCCTCCTCCTCCTCCTCCTCTTCTTCCTGTGCGATGGGTGGGACAGAAGGAACACTGTCTGGGTAAAGGGGGCCTTGAGAGGCAAGGAAGTCCTCCTCTTCCTGCCTCAAGTGCCCTGTCCATTATTCCATGCAGCGTATGTTCCAACAGGTGGACAAGAGGTACAGTGTCACTGATGCATGCACTGTCACTGCTCACCATCCTCGTGGCCTCCTCAAATGGTGCCAGGACAGTGCATGCATCCCTGATCATGCCCCACTGGTGTGGTGAAAAAAAACCGAGCTCCCCTGACCCTGTCCTGGTGCCGTAGTCGCACAGGTACTCATTGATGGCCCTCTGCTGTGTGTGCAGCCGCTGCAGCATGGCCAACGTTGAGTTCCACCTGGTGGGCATGTCACATATAAGGCGGTTCTTGGGCAGGTTCAACTCCTTTTGCAGCTCAGCCAGGCGAGCACTGGCATTATAAGATCTGCGGAAATGCACACAGACTTTGCTGGCCTGCCTCAGGACATCCTGTAAGCCCGGGTACCTGCCCAAGAACCGCTGCACCACCAGGTTAAGGACGTGAGCCACACAGGTCACATGGGTCAGTTGTCCCTGTCGGAGAGCGGAGAGGAGGTTGGTGCCATTGTCGCAAACTACCATTCCTGGCTTAAGCTGGCGTGGCGTCAACCACCTCTCGGCCTGCCCCTGCAGAGCAGACAGAACCTCTGCCCCAGTGTGGCTCCTGTCCCCCAAACACACCAGCGCAAGCACGGCATGGCATCTTTTTGCCTGCGTACTTGCGTAGCCCCTTGAACGCCTACGGAGCACCGCTGGTTCAGAGGACAAAGCACAGGAAGAGGCCACGGAGGAAGAAGAAGAGGAGGGGGTGGAGGACAGAGGTGTGTCACAACCAGTAGTAGCATTTTGGAGGCGTGGCGGTGGAACAACCTCCAACACTACTGCACCTTGTCCTGCATCCTTCCCAGCTGCCAAAAGAGTGACCCAATGGGCCGTGAAAAAAAGGTAACGTCCCTGTCCATGCCTGCTGGACCATGAGTCAGCGGTAATATGCACCTTACCGCTGACCGCCCTGTCCAGCGAGGCCAAGACATTGCCTTCCACATGCCGGTAGAGAGCCGGAATCGCCGAGGGGGCCGAGTCTACCAACTGAAAAGGCAGCAGTTGAAGCGCTAGCAATTTAGCCAAGCTAGCATTCAACCGCTGGGCATGTGGATGGCTGGGAGTGAACTTCTTTCGACGGTCCAGCAGCTGGGGCAGGGAAATTTGCCTGCTAGGATCGGACGTTGGTGTACTGCCCTTACGCTGGCCCCCCGAGGGCATCCTGCCTCGTTGGAGATGTGCCTCCTCCTCATCCTCCTCCTCCTGCTCTCTCCTATTAGGCACCCACGTGGAGTCAGTGACCTCATCATCCCCTCCCTCCTCATCACTGGAGCCAATCTGGCAGTATGCTGCAGCTGCTGGAACATGACTGCCAGATTGGTGTCCTTCTTGAGCATCCCCTCTCTCTGCTCTCACGCTACTGCCTTCCTCTAGCTGGGTATCATCATCAGACCCTTCGAAACGCTGGGCATCCTCCTGGAGCATGTACCCAACACTGTGCTCAAACAGTTCGGGGGACTCCTCAGGAGGACATGGTTGGTCTAGGGAAGGAGTGACTGATGATGACATTGATACCAGGGAAGAGGACGCTTTGGCAGCTGCTTTGCCAGTACCCTGAGCCTGGGTGAGAGAGGATGAGGAGGATGAGGAGGGCTTGGTCATCCACTCTACCAAGTCTTCGGCATGATGCGGCTCAACACGTCCAGCTGCCGAAAAGAAGGACAAGCGTGTCCCATGGCCACGTGCTGATGGCGATGCACCGTGTCCACGACCAGCACTGTTGTCTCTAGACACAGAGCCTGCTTGCCCTCTTTTTTTGGCTCCTGACTGTCTGCCTCTCCTTGTTTGCCTTCCAGACATTCTAATGGCCTGCAGGGCAATGGGAAAAGCAGCAATACAGGCTAAGTTAAGGTGTAATATGGTCAGGAGGCACACTCCGCCCGCTGTAAGTGCCGCAAAATCCTGTTGGTGTAACACACCAGGAAAAAGCAGCAATACAGGCTAAGTTAAGGTGTAATATGGTCAGGAGGCACACTCTGCCCGCTGTAAGTGCCGCAAAATCCTGTTGGTGTAACACACCAGGAAAAAGCAGCAATACAGGCTAAGTTAAGGTGTAATATGGTCAGGAGGCACAATCCGCCCGCTGTAAGTGCCACAAAATCCTGTTGGTGTAACACACCAGGAAAAAGCAGCAATACAGGCTAAGTTAAGGTGTAATATGGTCAGGAGGCACACTCCGCCCGCTGTAAGTGCCGCAAAATCCTGTTGGTGTAACACACCAGGAAAAAGCAGCAATACAGGCTAAGTTAAGGTGTAATATGGTCAGGAGGTACACTCCACCCGCTGTAAGTGCCGCAAAATCCTGTTGGTGTAACACACCAGGATAAAGCAGCAATACAGGCTAAGTTAAGGTGTAATATGGTCAGGAGGCACACTCCGCCCGCTGTAAGTGCCGCAAAATCCTGTTGGTGTAACACACCAGGAAAAAGCAGCAATACAGGCTAAGTTAAGGAGTAATATGGTCAGGAGGTACACTCCACCCGCTGTAAGTGCCGCAAAATCCTGTTGGTGTAACACACCAGGAAAAAGCAGCAATACAGGCTAAGTTAAGGTGTAATATGGTCAGGAGGTACACTCCGCCCGCTGTAAGTGCCGCAAAATCCTGTTGGTGTAACACACCAGGAAAAAGCAGCAATACGGGCTAACTTCAGGTGTATAATGTGCAGGAGGCTTAGCAACAATGACACTGACACTGTCCCCTGCCTATCCTTCTCTCTCCCTGCACACAAGGTTTATCAAAGTATATGACACTGACACTCTCCCTGCCTATCCTTCTCTCTCCCTGCACACAAGGTTTAGCAAAGAATATGACCCTGACACTGTCCCCTGCCTATCCTTCTCTCTCCCTGCACACAAGGTTTATCAAAGTATATGACACTGACACTCTCCCTGCCTATCCTTCTCTCTCCCTACACACAAGGTTTAGCAAAGAATATGACACTGACACTCTCCCTGCCTATCCTTCTCTGTCCCTACACACAAGGTTTAGCAAAGAATAGATTTGACAAGATTTGACACTGTCCCTGCCTATCCTACACTTTCCCTGCTCCGGAACACACTACACAAGGCCGCCGCGCTGGCGGCCTTTTATAGTGTGGGGCGTGTACTAAACCCCCTCAGCTATAATTGGCCACAGGCATCCTGCCTGTGGCCAATCATTGCTCTCCTCGCTGCCGGCGCTGTGATTGGCCAAGCATGCAGGGTCACAGTGCATGCTTGGCCAATCACAGCGCCGGGATTACACTGCGATGGCGCAGTGTATTGTGGGCCGTTTGCGTCACTCGAATTTGGCGCGAACGGCCCAAATCGTTCGTTGTTCGCCGAACGCGCGAACAGCCGATGTTCAAGTCGAACCTATGTTCGACTCGAACACCGAGCTCATCCCTAATCCCTACCAATGTCTTTCCTTGGGGACACACAGGTCAATCTAAATACTTTCCCCATTATGTACATTGCACTCCAGCATTTTGTGGGGTACACCCCAAATTATTAGGTATTTTGGACTTTGGGGTTTATTTACTAAAAGCAAATCTACTTTGCACTACAAGTGCACTTGCTGGATATCCAAGGGGGACATGCAAGCAAACAAAAAAAACACCATCTTTGCTTTTACATGATTGGATGTTACAATCACCAGTGCTTCCTCACAGATTTTAAGCAGCTACACTTTTACTGCAGAGTGGATTTGTCTTTACTAAACCCAAAACTACCCAATGATTTGGGGTGTACACATCAAAGTGCTAGAGTGCAATTTTCTTAATGGGGACACTAGTTAGATTGATCTGTGTGTCCCCAAGAAAAGACATTGGTAGGGTTTTACCTTCACTTCCTATTTAGCTGTGTGACAGGAAGTGAAGCCAATTTTACTAAAAGGGACACGAAGCCCAACCTAAAAAAACACTTACTTGGTTTCCCTCAAAATGCCCACAATTAAAACTAGCTCAAGGCAATACGATTCTAAGTGCAGTGCTCTAAATCAGTGCTTCTCAAGTACCCCCAACAGGCCATGTTTGCAGGTTTTCCTTCATCTTGCACATGTGCTTTAAATCACAGTCAATGGTTTGGTATTTTGGACGACAATTCTCGATAAGATAAATTCACAAAACATGTCCTGTTGGGTACTTGAGGACTGAGGCTGAGAACCACTGCAGTAAAAAGGTAAATTGAATACTTACCGCTCTGTATTTTTCATTTCCTGGTGACTATCCATGGCAGCACACAATACATGCATATGCTAGCATGAATGCACCAGGGTAGACAAATCACACCTGTTTTGTTTTGACATGCCAATCAGCTGTCACATTTGTTGCAAAGAAAACACAAAACAAACAAAGCTTTGCATCAAATTTTATTGGCCAACAAAACAAAGGGAAGCCAAAATAAAAAACAGGGTCAATTTGAAACAGTTACAGACTCACAACATCTTGAGAAAGTTTTCGCAAAATAATGCAGCACAGACAATTAAATCAAAGTGAACAAACAACACACATTAACAACATCAAAATTATTTCAGGGGAACATTTCCCCCCACACCAAAAAAACAATCAACAAAATTAAAACAAACACCTGTTTTGCAAAGACATAACAAATAAAATACATGTGTTACAAACTCGATAAGGACACCAAAATGTACTTTTTGCCGGACACGCACGCACTTGCCTCTTTTCAGGGCAAGGGAGAGAATGCTATCTGCGAGCTTTATATAACATAGGTTTGTGTGCTAATGAGGCAATTGAAAACACATGCACAGTCCATGAAACACCCAAAATGCAAGTTCACCCAATGTAGAGACTGAACTTCAAAGTGGGCACACCTGTTAAGGATGTCCTTCAATTACTAACCCATAAAAACACTCTCTGAGCATGCCCAGAAATATCCAGGTGCTGTTCACACACAAAAGCACCAAAAAAAAACTAACTGCCTGGGCATGCTCAGAACAACACAACTGCATCTAGCAGAAAATAACCCCCCCCCCCACCCGTCCAAAATTAAGCACATCGGACCCAGAGGAGAACTGAAGAACTGAAGCGTCACACAGCGGGAACCTTGAATTCAAACGGAGCGGCCGGAGAAAGAAGAAGGGAAGAAGCCGGAGCAAGATGCGGACGAGAACACCGAAGGAAGAAGGAAGATGAAGATTAAGAGAAAGATGAAGAAGAAGATGGAGGAAGAAACCCGAATGGAGAAAAGAAGAATCTGGAAGAAGAAGCTGGAAGAAGAAGATGGAAGAAGATGAAAGAAAAGAGAAGACATTAATAAAGGAATTGTCAAAAACCAGCTATTGTAATTTTTTAAATTTTTGACACTTTCTTTGTGAAATGGTAGGGGTACATTTGTACCCCATTACCATTTCACACAGGGGGGGATCTGGGGGTCCCCTTTGTTAAAGGGGTCTTCCAGATTCCGATAAGCCCCCCGCCCGCAGACCCCCACAACCACCGGGCAAGGGTTGTGGGGGTGAGGCCCTTTTCCCCATCAACATGGGGACATCCTCCCCATGTTGAGGGCATGTGGCCTGGTACAGTTCAGGAGGGAGGGGGGCCGCTCTCTCGCCCCCCCTCTTTTCCTGTGGCCTGCCAGGTTGCGTGATCGGATAAGGGTCTGGTGTGGATTTTTAGGGGGACCCCCACGCTATTTTTTTTAAGTTTGCCGCGGGGGTTCCCCTTAAAATCCATTCCAGACCTGAAGGGCCTGGTACGGATTTTGAGGGGTACCCGCACGTCATTTTTTTTTAATTGGCGCGGAGTTCCCCTTAATATCCATAGCAGACATGAAGGGCCTGGTAATGGAATTTGGGGGGACCCCACACATTTTTTTTTTATCAAAGACTTTCAATTACTTTTCTCTATATTTCCAGGAGCCGACAATTCATTATAGCCGCGGGTGCTTTTAAATGCCTTCGATCAGCTCTTTGGTCAGCTGGCGTAGCCACCGGCTGCATTAGCAGGTTCCCCGGTGGGACAGGAGAGCCCAAGTAAAAACAAAAAACCAAGGAAGACGACGGGGGGGGGGCAGTTCCCTCCCACTGCTTGTAAAAGCAGTCTAGCAGCTAATTAGCCGCTAGGATTTCTTTTACATGAAAGCCGACCGCTGGCTGAAAAGAACGATACCAAGATGATACCTAAACCTGCAGGCATCATTCTGGTATAACCACTCAAAGTCCAGCCACATACCAGTACGTTTCTGGTTCTTTGTTGGGCATATATTGTAATGTTCTTTTTTTTTCATGCAGCCTATGGGCTGAACGAAAAAAGATATTGATCGGTGGGTATGCCCACCATTAGAATGCCACCCTGCATCCACCCACTTCTAATGATGGGCAGACATGCACCGTTTTATTAAACTGTGGTGGTGAAATAACCTCCTACAAAGCTGGAGTCGCTTATTTACGTATCGTGAGAGCAAATGCTGTTCCAACAAGATAAATAAATCAGTGCTGCAGCTGACTGGTGTACCGGAAAGGCAAACAATGGTACCAAAACAACATTAACTCAATAAAACCACAACAATCTGTGCCAAAAAAAGAATAAAAAATATATGCCAAAGCATGGGGGCAATCCGCCCCTAATGTTAGGGGCAAATCGCCTCTCCACCCCTGCCCCCATGCTTCGACATATAAGCTCTTTTTTTCCTTAACTGTGTTGGTAAAATCACCTCCTACAGCGCTGGAGTCGCTGATTTACGTATCGTGAGAGAAAACACTGTTGCTGTCAAGATAAATAAATCAGTGCTGCAGCTGAATGGCGTACCTGAAAAGAAAATAATGGTTAACAATAAAACACAATAAACAGTTAGCCCCGAGGGCTTTCACACTGGAGCGGTGCACTAGTAGGATGGTAAAAAAAGTCCTGCTAGCAGCATATTTGGAGCGGTGAAGGAGCGGTGTGTATACCGCTCCTCCACTGCTCCTGCTCATTAAAATCATTGGGACACTGCGGCTATACCGCCGGCAAAGCGCTTCTGCAGAGGCGATTTGCTGTGTTTTTTAACCCTTTTCTCGGCCGCTAGCGGGGGGTAAAATGGCACCGCTAGCGGCCGAATAGCGCTGCAAATTCGACGGTAAAGCGCCGCTAAAAATAGCGGCGCTTTACCGCCGACACACCTCCCGCCCCAGTGCGAAAGGGGCCTTAAGTATAAAAGAATTACGTACCTGAAAAGCAAACATGATAAAACATAGTAAACATAGTAAAAAGAGCAGAAAAATAGAGAGAGAATAGAGAGAGCAATAAGACGACAACTATTTTTATCTTTTTTATTTTATTTTATTTTGTTTTATATATATATATATATATATATATATATATATTACTTTTTTTTTTACACTTTTATTTGTAACTGTAACAGTTCAAGGTTCGGGTCTCTCAAAATCCGATGGCATCTTTGGAGATCCTGTGAAAGTGTACCCTAGACTGTGCCATGCTGTACCCTAAGCTAATGCTCCACTAGTGTGCGGTAGCGTTCGAAACATTCACCAATGCAAAGACCAGACTAAGACTATGAGTAAGCGTCAATATCTGACGTGAAACGCCTTAGCCACCTACCCCTGCATGACTACTGTCTGTTTTGTTTGTTTTGGATTCATGGATTGATTTTGGATTTTTTACAACCATTTTTTGAAGAATAAATTGTTAACACAGAGTGCGGCAGTCCAGGGCTCTTTTCTTCCCATGCATCAGTGCAGAGCCAGCACCTGATTGAATATCAGGGCGGGAGAAAACATTTGGAGTTCTTACAGCTTTGAGCGGCACTTTTATTTTTCAATGCAAAGACCAGGATGGTCAGGACAGGAGGGTCAATAATACAGGTGTCACACCTATATCCACGCTTGCTACAGACACAACATCTTCTTTGGGGTGATCGTTGGGTAGGGGTACCAGGGAGGACATACGCAAAATGCCTCTCATGCAGCCGGCTCATTGCATTTGCGTTGGGAAAGTGGCCACAACACCGTCTGGAAACAGAATGGCTGTGACGATCTCTTCCTGGAATTTAAGGAAGGATCCAGTTTGTCCTGATGCTTTGTATAGCACATAAACGTTCAGCAGAGCCAATTGGAATCAGTATACAGACACTTTTTTTATACCAGTGTCTGGTCTTATGGGCAATTAAGAATGGCGCCATCAACTGGTCGTTGAGGTCCACCCCTCCCATATTAAGGTTGTATTCGTGGACACAGAGGGGTTTCTCCACAACAGCAGTCGCTGTAGGAATTTGGACTGTCGTATCTGCGTCAAGGAAGGAAACATTCTGTGAATCTCTCCACTTCACTGCGAGCAAATTATTACTTCTCAAGCAGGCTCTCTTCCCCAGCCTAAGACAGGAATCCGCAAGCCACTGGGGTAAGCCCCAGCTATTAGATCGCACAGTGCCACATTTGCCAATTATATGATCAAACAAGTGACTAAAAAGTGGCACACTCGTGTAATAATTGTCCACGTACAAGTGGTACCCCTTTCCAAAAGGGTGACACCAAGTCCCACACAATCTTAACAGCGCTCCTTATGTAGTTTGGGCAGTTCTCCAGCTCCACGTGATCTTTTCCCTCGTAAACCATAAAACGATATGTATAGCCTGTTGCCCTGCCACAGAGCTTATACATCTTAACCCCATATCTGGCACGCTTGCTGGGAATATACTTTTTCTAATGACAAGTGGCCAGAAAACTTAATCAGGAACTCATCAACGCAGACAACTTGATCGGGAGTAAACAATGCTGCAAACTGTTGGTTAAAGTGGTTTACGAGGGGACGAATTGTGTGGAGCCGATCGTATTCAGGGTCACCCGAGGACGACAGAGTTTATTGTCATTAAAATGCATGAACTGCAAGATCTGCTCATATCTACCCCTGGTCATGGAGGCAGAGAACAGGGGCATATGGTGAATTGGGTCAGTGGACAAATATCTTTTTTTTTAGTTATGCCCATGAGGATGGATAGGCCCAGAAAGGTCTTAAATTCGGAGACCGTGATAGCTCTCCAATTTCTGGCAAGGGTCAACTGGGGATTAGTGGCCATGAATTGACCAGCATACAAATTGCTTTGATCCACAATAGATCTATAAAGATCTTCTGTGAAAAAAAGTGAATAAAAATCAAGTGACGTAAAATCAACTGTTTCCATCTGAATTCCGGGTTGGCCAGTGAATGGGGGAAGTACGGGTGCTGCAGAAGTGGTAGGCTCCCAATTAGGATTGGCAAATGCAGCAGGAAGGGCACTATGGGCTCGACAGGGCCTGTGTTTGTCTTCTTGGTGGCTGCGGGACACTACTTGTGCTAGCCACCGCACCAGCTTGAACTGCACTAATGGGACTCGCCACGTCACCACATGATACTGCAGTGCTTGATGTATGACCAGGGTGTACTAGGCCGCTGGTTCTTGCCAGTTTACCAGAAGGATGAGCGGCACTAGTACTGGCTCTCTGCTCCACCTCAACAACAGAAGAAAAACGGGGTCGGGTACGCCTGACCTTAGCAGGACCACTACTCCATCGTCAGAGCTATCCGTCAGGGTGCCGCTGCTGTCTACTGGATCGTATTCTGAGCCTGAATCTGACAGATGGGTGACTTCCTCTTCACTCTCATCTGTCATGCTCAGAAACATGTAGGCCTCTTCACTAGTGTACCTTCGATTTGGACATTGTGGCCTCTAAATTAATTTACTGGTACAGCTATTGAAACTCACAGGAAAAATGAGCACCTGATTGTCAGCGACTGCTTCAATCGCTACCAAAAAAACTGTTAGCATTTGCAGGGTTTAGACCTGTCTCTGCAAACGCTGCAGTTATGTGTTTTGTAAGTGACAGTAATCGATTGATACTGCACTTGGGTGGGCTGGGCTGGGTTGGGCAGAGGGGCTAAACTACTGGGGGTGCTAATATAGTTCTGATCAGATCAAAGATATTGATCCGTTCAGACACTATACTACTAAGGGAGGTTTATGGTGCGTGCTTGGATGTTAGCGCTACTGGCACTAATCTGATGCTGCCTGGGGCAACGCAGACCATAACTGACGCTAAAACCTAAATGATGTCACCCACCGGGTGATCAGGGTGTTAAACCTTTATTAGGATATATACGGCGGGTACCCTGACACTATACAAAACAAACTAACTAACCAGCGTCACCCGTGACACTAATACAGTGATCACTGGTGACAGGGGGTGAAAGGGTTAACTAGGGGGAAATCAGGGGGTTAAAACCTTTATTAGATAATATATGGGGGTACCTGACGCTATAAAAACCTGACGGTGAAACAAATCAACTAACTGACTAACTAGCGTCACCCGTAACACTAATATGGCAATCATAAAAAAGATCTATTTGTGACACTGAGACAGAGGGTGAAAGGGTTAACTGGGGGACGATCAAGGAGTTAAACATTTATTAGGGGGGTTTAGGGGGGCCCACTCGATCTACCTGGGCCTACTACTAACTGCCTAACACTAATTAGAGTCACAAATGACACCAATGCAGTGATCAGTGAAAAATCTGAAAACTGCAATTGGTGACACAGTGACAGGCAGTGAAGGGGTTAACTGGGGAGGGGGGATTCGTGGGTGATCGGGGGGTGACAAGTGTGCCTACGTGTACTGTGTCAGTGTAGGGTTGGTGCAACTCACTGTAAGACGTCCTCTCTCTGGAACGGAAAAGAATTCCAGAGAGGGAGATGACATCACTTCCCCTGCCTGTGTTTACACTTACAGGCAGGGGAAGCATTTTCATTTGCCAGAACCGATCAGCAGGTCCAGACCAGAAATCATTGGCCTGGACCTGAAGACTGAGTGGTTCTGGAATGAATCCGATTGCCGTGGGCTTGAGCGACGTACGGGTACGTGGTTTTGCGCACTAGAGTTTCCACCTCATCCCTTTAAACCCAAACACATATGAATTAGACAGGTTCTGAGGCTAATTTAATGCAGATAAGGCACCAAGTGAGTTTAATTGCCACATTAATCAGCCACAGAACCTGTGTAATTCATATGTGTTCGGGTTTAAAGGGATGAGGTGGCAAACCTATTGCGCACCCATGCCACTTTGCCGACGTATATCGGTGTGAGCCGATCGGCAAGTGGTTACAGTCAGAACCTTCAAGGTTCTCCCTTTTCTTTCTATCCACAGATGTGTATAAATATATTTGTGTATAAATATATAAATGGGGAAAAAGGGAGAGAAGACAAAGAAATGAATTAAGGTATAGGTGCAGCAAACATAAAGTAGAGAAAATAGAAAAGTTATATAAAAAAATATAAAAAAAGACAGAAAAAATCAAGAAATCAAGGAAAAATAGAGGCAAGAAAAGGAAAAAAGAAAAGTTAAGGGGGGGGGGGAAGGTTATGAGGGCAAAAACAGAAATGGGTAAAGTAAGGGGGGGGGGAGAGCTGGAGAAAAAAAGGGGGGGTGGAGAAGACAAAACCTGAGTACAAAAAAGAACACCATATTTATGTTTAGGGATGAGCCGAACACCCCCCGGTTCGGTTCGCACCAGAACCTGCGAACGGACCGAAAGTTCGTGCAAACTTTAGAACCCTATTAAATACAATGGACGCGAACGTTCGAAATCAAAAGTGCTAATTATAATGGCTAATATGCAAGTTATTGTCCTAAAAAGGGTTTGGGGACCCGGGTCCTGCCCTAGGGGACATGTATCAATGCAAAAATAAGTTTTAAAAACTGCAGTTTTTTCGGGAGCAGTGATTTTAACCATCTGCCTACCGGGCACGAAAACCCCCTTCCTGCCCAAGCCATTTTTTAGCTTTCAGCGCTGTCACACTTTGAATGACAATTGCGCGGTCGTGCGACGTGGCTCCCAAGCAAAACTTTTTTTCCCACAAATAGAGCTTTCTTTCTTTTGGTGGTATTTGATCACCTCTGCGGATTTTATTTTTTGCGTTATAAACAAAAGAAGAGTGTCAAGTTTGAAAAAAAACACAATATTTTTTACTTTTTGCTATAATAAATATCGATTAAAAAAAAAAAAAATTTCCTCAGTTTAGGCCGATACGTATTCTTCTACATATTTTTGGTAAAAAAAAAACACAATAAGTGTATATTGATTGGTTTGCGCAAAAGTTATAGCGTCTATAAAATAGGGGATAAATTTATAGCATTTTTTAAATTAATTTTTTCTAGTAATGGCGGCGATCTGCGATTTTTTTGTGACTGCGATATCGCGGCGGACACATCGGACACTTTTGACACATTTTTGGGACCATTCACATTTATACAGCGATCCCTGCTATAAAAATGCACTGATTACTGTATAAATTTGACTGGCAGAGAAGGGGTTAACACTAGGGGGCGAAGAAGGGGTTAAATGTGTTTCCTAGATGTGTTCTAACTGTGGGGGGAGGGGACTGACTGGGGGAGGTGACCGATGGTTGTCCCTATGTACAAGGGACACACCATCGGTCTCCTCTCCCTGAGGACAGATCCACTGTCCTGCTCGGTAACTGGGCAATTGCGGGTGCTCGGCGGCCATCGCGGCCGCCGGGCACGCACATCGGGTCCCCAGCGGCGCGGTGGGGGTGCGCGCGCCCCCTAGCTGCTTTTAAAGGCAGGACGTCATATGACGTCCTGTCAGAACAAGAGGACCATCATTTGACGGTGGGCGGTAGACAAGTGGTTAATGATGTGTAGCGGGGTGTTCCCCTTTAATGCAGAGAGACTACATTACCCAGAACCCCATTCAGCAATGTTCCGCCACAGAGACTCATGGGAGGGGTTATAAAAGGAGGAGGCGAGGCTGGGCTCGGCCTCTTTGGGACACGAGACTACACAGACTGATCCTCCTGTGCGGATGTGTCGGAGTGCAAGGCCTGAAGCATGAGGCCTTGCTCAGCACCAAAGAGCCTTCCACCCCCTCTGCGAGCCTGGGTGGCATCTGACTTTGCTCAGCTACAACCTTGTTGGATCGGGGACCCGATCGCTGGAGAGACTGAGTGTGTGTGTGACACAGTCGGTGGAAGTTTCCCGGACTGAGACCATAGTCCGGGGGGGTGAGAGGGCATACGCCCAAACGATATACTGTTACTACATATAGGCCTATAGACTGTCGTGGCCCACCAGTTGTTCCTGATACCCTTATTGAAGAGCCGTACCATAGCTGAACTTACAGTTCGTATAGCCAAGTTCCCACCCATCTTTACCTACCCCATTGGATTACAAAGTTTGTACTCTGTTAATGTGCACCACCGTTAAAGATCTGCCAGTGAAGAAAAAGGACTAAGTTATAGATCTCAGAACCAGGCCTGGTGGGGTTTCTAATGTGTTTTGGGTTACTGCGCCATAGGGCACTTAACTAACGGTCGCCCGTGTGGCGCACTTGTTGCATGTCAGCTCTTTAGTGTGTTAGCGTTGCAGGGATCTGCATTACCAATGATTATTCTGTAAACTGTGATTACTGTTATATCTTTCTTACCAAGAGCTTAAGTAAAACCTTATACTTATTTAAATTTAGTATTGTCTCAATGCTCAGTTATTCATAAAGTATAAGATATACAATTTACTGTCAATACTAGCTGTGCCAGTAGGGGGTAGAGCCTATTGCCCTGGGTTGGCGGAGCTGCCATCAGGGCCCAAACTAAATCTGCGGCCTTCTTAGTTGGAGGTATCGCTACACGTGGGGGTTCTCGTCCGGGATCCTGATGCAGCAACATGGACCCCATGGATCCACGAGCGGTAGAAGAGTGGTGCAAAGCCGCTAACACAGAGCCAAAACAGTCGATAGCCATTAGCCTCCCTGGGGAGAAATGGTCGAGTGAGGCGGTAGAGGAATTAATGAAATCAGTGACCCCAGATCACACACTGTGGGTGATGGACATAAAGACAGACCCAGACATCTCATATCAATACGCATTAGTGGAATATTGGGATGGGATGCCAGAGGCCTGAAAGCGCAAGTGCCTGCGGACGCTAGACAACAAAACATATAGGCTGGCGCACGCAGCAACTGTAGAGAGGGAGCCATCCCCTACAGGATCACCGCAGGCTGCGGCCCGTACCCCACCGGAAAGAGAAGACAGGGCGACACCCCCGGTGGCGCTTGCACCGGTCACTGCTATATCACCAGAACTGATAAATGCAATAGGGGATCTGCTAGCTAAATGTCAGAAGACAAGAACGGTGCATGTAGAAACCAGCTACCGGAGACTAAAAATATTCTCAGGGAAGCTCCCTGTCCCTGCAGGGGAAGAAGACTTTGACACCTGGGTGGAGCAGGCATTGCAGGCAGTAGAGGCATGGGAGGTGCCTGAAGCACAGAAGAGGCAGCGAGTGATAGAAAGCCTTAAAGGTGCAGCGGCAGAAGCAGTGAAAAGTTTTTGGTTTGGGAATGCAGATTGCACGGCTCAAGACTGTCTAGCCATGCTACAGGAAGAGTTTGGTCAATTGGAAAAGGTGACTGAGATGGTCTACCAGTTTGAACATACTTTCCAACAACCGGAGGAGAAACTTTCCGAGTATGTTAGAAGACTGAACAGGTTGTTGTGCAAGATTGTGTTGAAGAAGGGGATGAGGCCCCAAGACACAGATGCGGCAAGAATGAAGCAAGTCTTAAAGGGAGCGCTGCGCTCGGATCCAGTCTGGTTGCACCTGAAAACCTCAGGAGGAGGAACGTTGCTGACTTATGCTGACTTGATAAAAATCATCAGAGATGAGGAGGCACTGCAACAGGACCAGCAGTTGATTAGGACAAATGTTGTACCCGCACAGGTGCTAGTCAATCCAGTAATGACCCCTGAAAGAGATTCGGAGATAGACACCCTGAAAGCTCAAATGTCCAAGGTGTTAGAGATGTTGACCTCTCTGATGGAAAAAGACACAGAGGGTCCCAAGAGAGAAGTACCAAGGAAGGAATTATTCCCAGTTGCCTCAGCACCCGCATCTTTACAAGAATGGGGAGATATCGTCTGCTTTAACTGTGGAGGAATTGGACATATTGCGGCTACATGCTCCAGTCCCAAAAAGAAGAAAATAGACAACCGCAAGCCGGCGGGAAACTTCAGAGGGCCCCGGGGAAGGAGTCAACCGGGTGCCCATCACCTTCAGTGAGCTCCAAGCTGAAAGCAAAGCAGAAAACAACAGGAGATAAAACGCCTCGGGGGAAACACAACATTCCTCAACAGAGATACACCCCAGAGAAAGGGGGTAAGACCCCTCAGAAGAGGCACAGCACTCCCCAGAGGGGGTGCACACCTAAGAAAAACAATAGTATCCCTCAGCGGGTCCCTACACCCAGTAAAGGGGGGGAGTCAATGCATACCAGACTCAAGAAAGACTGAAGTCCAAAGGGGATTGGACGAGAGGAGGTTCAAAGAGGAAAAGTCTGAAGAAAGCGACCCCTGCCGGGCCTTACCCGGAGAAGCTGGTAGGCCCATCTCCTATAGTGTCCATTCAAGTAGAGGGAGTCTACACCAGAGCAATCTTGGATACTGGGGCGCAAGTAACCCTGCTATACAGAGACTTTTACGATAAGTACTTGAGTCACCTACCCATCCGGAAAATAGAGGGACTAGAGATATGTGGGATTGGAACCCAGAACTTCCCCTACGATGGCTATCTGCCTGTCAGGATGACCTTTGACCCATCTGTGGCTGGAAAAGCCGAAGTGTTTGACACCCTGGCAGTTGTGTGCCCTCGGCCACCAGGAGCCAACAAGAGTTCCCTGATAATAGGGACAAACACGGACCTGGTCCGAAGACTTCTGACCCCTCTAGTGAAAGAGAAAGGGGCAGCGGTCACCAAGATCCACCCTATGCTGAAGACAGCTTACCAAAGGCTGGTCTTAGAGCAGAAGACCCCAGGAGAGGGGATAGGGAAGGTGTGGAGACTTGGAAGAGGAGGGTGAGTGCTGCAGCCCGGCGAAGTAACCTGTCTCAGAGGCACTGTGAAGCTTACTTGGGAGCAGCCTGGACCCTTTGTCATGTTGGAATCTGATCCAAGAGAAGGGTCCCACGGTCTGGAAGTGATACCAGAAGTGATTCCACTGAAGGCCCTAAAGAAGGCCCATTGTAGAGTCCCAGTGAGTGTTAGGAACAATACGGATGGCCCCATGGAGGGCCCAGCCAGGATGCTGCTAGGCCAGGTGAGCCCTGCTGCCCCTGTCAACCTGTCAGAGGTGGGCGAAGGAGGAGATGCTTGGGAGAAGATATCCATGGAAAACCCGAATCTGCCCAGGGCTTGGAAAGAGAGATCCAAGGCCCAGCTGAACAGATGGGAGAAGATCTTCTCTAAAGATGAGTTTGATGTGGGGTGTGCAAGGAGTGCCACCCATCGGATCCGCCTCCAGGAAGATAAGCCCTTCAGAGAGAGAGTCAGGTGGGTCCCCCTAGCAGATATGGAGGATCTAAGGGAACAACTCTCAGAACTCAAGAGGACTGGAGTGATACGGGAATCTAGAAGCCCCTATTTATCCCCCATAGTGGTGGTCAGGAAGAAGAATGGGTCATTGAGGCTCTGTATCGACTACAGGACTCTCAACAGGAGAACCATACCCAACCAGTATACCACTCCAAGGACAGAGGATGCCCTACAGAGCTTGTCTGGGGCCAAGTGGTTCAGCGTTATGGATCTCAAAAGCGGGTACTATCAGATCCCTATGCACCCAGAAGACAAGGAGAAGACAGCCTTCATAACCCCAGTAGGGTTCTTTGAATTCGGCCGATGCCCCAAGGTCTGTCTAGAGCCCCAGCTACTTTCCAGCATCTCATGGAGAAGACTGTAGGAGACATGAACCTTATTGAAGTCCTTGTATACCTGGACGATGTCATAGTCTTTGGAAGAACCCTGGAGGAACATGAGGAGAGGCTGGAAAAAGTCTTGAGGAGACTCAGTGAGGAGGGACTCAAACTTTCGCCTGAAAAGTGTCGGTTCTACCAGTCTTCTGTGAACTATCTGGGGCACATAGTGTCCGAAGAAGGGGTGGCTACAGACCCCGAGAAATTGGAGGCAGTTACCTCCTAGCCACGGCCCACCACAGTAACAGAACTCAGATCCTTCTTGGGTTTCTGCTCCTACTATAGGAGGTTTGTGGAGGGATTCGCCCGAATTGCTAGACCATTGAATGAACTGCTCAAGACTGAGGGAGAAGAGGATGACTCAGGGCCCAGGAAGCCGGGAGAGTCCATCAGAGATCAGTGGAATCAGAAGTGTGAAGAGGCCTTCCAGGCCTTGAAGAAGGGCCTGACCACTGCTCCAGTCTTGGCCTACGCAGACCCAACCAAACCCTATGAACTACACGTAGATGCTAGTCATGACGGACTGGGAGGAGTACTTTATCAAGAACACGAAGGGCAACAACGGCCTGTTGCCTATGTGAGCAGGAGCCTGACCCCCTCTGAGAAGAACTACCCCACTCACAAGCTGGAGTTCCTGGCCCTTAAGTGGGCAGTAGTAGACAAGCTCAAAGACTACCTGTATGGGGCGGAGTTCACTGTGAAGACCGACAACAACCCCCTTACCTACCTTTTCACCACGGCCAAGCTGGACGCCACTGGACACAGGTGGCTGGCCGCACTGTCTGGATTCAACTTCAGCCTAAAGTATAGGCCAGGGGCTGGGAATAGAGACGCAGACGCTCTGTCCAGGAGATCTCATGCCCCCACCAGTGATGTAGAAGATTGGACCCAAGTGGCACCGGACGGGGTGCGGGCCCTTTGTCAAGGAGCTGAATTCCAGGCCAGAGGAGGCTCCAGAGCAGAAGAAATAGGAGTTACCATGGTGGGAGTCCCAAAACACTACTGTGGAGTGACTCAATTGGATGAAGACAACCTGCCGAGATTGTTCAAGAAGGAGTTGAGGAGTGACCAATTGGAAGACCCCATGGGGAGATTGGTCCTGGAGGCCCTGGAGAATCAGGATCCAAACAAACTCCTGCGTCATCCCTCAAAGGAAGCTCGCCTGTTGAGGAAAGAATGGGACAGGTTGCAGGTACATCAGGGAGTGGTCTACCGAAGGGGCCCCTCTGATGCCTCAGAAGATAAGTGGCAACTGTTCCTCCCAGAGAAACATCGAGAGACTGTTCTGATTGCCCTGCATGACAATCATGGCCATCTAGGGGCTGAAAGGACCTTTCAACTTGTCAGAAGTCGGTTCTATTGGCCCTGCATGAGGGCAGGGGTAGAAGAGTACTGCCACTCATGTGCACGATGCATCCAGAGGAAGACTTTACCCCATCAAGCTGCCCCAATGGGCCATCTACAAAGTCAAGGCCCAATGGATCTGGTATGCATTGACTTTCTCTGCCTTGAACCCGACCTGAGTGGACTAGGAAATGTTCTGGTGATAACCGACCATTTCACCCGGTATGCCCAAGCTTTCCCAACCAAAGATCAGAAGGCCTCCACCGTAGCCAAGGTACTTATGGAGAAGTACTTTGTCCATTATGGGCTGCCACAGCGACTTCATTCAGATCAAGGAAGGGACTTTGAGAGTAAACTGATCCGGAAACTCCTGGATTCCTTGGGAATCAAGAAGACTCAAACTACACCTTACCACCCACAAGGAGATGCTCAGCCGGAAAGGTTTAACCGAACCTTGCTCAACATGTTGGGGACTCTGGAAAGTGAGAAAAAGCAACATTGCAGCAAACATATAGCAGCCCTAGTACATGCTTACAACTGCACCATCAGTGATGCTACAGGCTACTTCCTATATCGACTCATGTTTGGGAGAGAAGCGAGACTACCTGTGGACTTGGCCTTTGGCACCTCTCTGGACCATTCCTCAGCCACATCCCACAAAGGATATGTGGACAGGCTCAGACACAGCCTGAAAGTAGCCTATGAACAAGCTCAAGCGGCCTCAGATCAAAGGGGAGCTCGAAACAAAAGAAACTTCGACTTGAAGGTCCGGGTACAAGACCTACAGCCCGGGGATCGAGTACTGTTGCGCAATCTGGGGGTCCCTGGGAAGCACAAACTTGCAGATAGATGGAGATCTGAACCTTATGTCATCTGTAGGATGTTGCCGGGCCTGCCTGTCTACAAGTTATAGCCGGAAGGAAAGGTGGGCCCTCTGAAGACGTGGCATCGAAACCACCTGCTCCCTCTTGCTGAGGCAGTTAGAATACCTCCCGTGGGAGACTCCCCTGAACCGGCCTCTATCCTGGATACTCCTAGGCCGAACACTCGGTCGCAGACCTCCCGAGCTGAAGATGGAGAGGCCTCTCAACTTAGTGGAAATGAGGATGGAGAACTTAATTGGCTGTGGCCTTCCCCAACTCCAGGAACTTCTACCATAGACCTTCCAACCACTGAAGACACCACAGATGAAACACTAAACCCAGAAGCCACAGAGTTCATCCCCTCTAGTCCTTCAGCAGATTACTGGGAAGATGCCCATGATGGTTGCTCAGAGGAAGAGGAGCCTGTGGCACCAGAGCCAGAAATCCCAAGAGAGCAAAGGGCTCGAAGAGTCATCCGGCCTCCTAAGAAGCTGACCTACCCACAAATGGGGAATAGCTCAGAGGATTCTGTAGTTACCGCTAGGAGGAATGCTGAAAATCCGGATCCCTCCACTTACCATTTAGTGGAGGGCAACCCCAGCTCACTCTCTGGCACAGCTAGGCAGGCCACCCATGATAATGTGACCTGTGGGCAAGGGAATTCTACTCCTCAGTTTTGGTGGGAATTCCCTATGCCAACATCGTTTGTAGAATTGTCTAGAGTTGTACATAGTCTTTGTTAAGGTTTATCTTTGGGGACCAAAGAGTTCAAGTGGGGGGAGTGTGTAGCGGGGTGTTCCCCTTTAATGCAGAGAGACTACATTACCCAGAACCCCATTCGGCAATGTTCTGCCGCAGAGACTCATGGGAGGGGTTATAAAAGGAAGAGGCGAGGCTGGGCTCGGCCTCTTTGGGACACGAGACTACACAGACTAATCCTCCTGTGCGGATGTGTCGGAGTGCAAGGCCTGAAGCCTGAGGCCTTGCTCAGCACCAAAGAGCCTTCCACCCCCTCTGTGAGCCTGGGTGGCATCTGACTTTGCTCAGCTACAGCCTTGTTGGATCGGGGACCCGATCGCTGGAGAGACTGAGTGTGTGTGTGACACAGTCGGTGGAAGTTTCCCGGACTGAGACCGTAGTCCAGGCGGGTGAGAGGGCATACGCCCAAACGATATACTGTTACTACATATAGGCCTATAGACTGTCGTGGCCCACCAGTTGTTCCTGATACCCTTATTGAAGAGCCGTACCATAGCTGAACTTACAGTTCGTATAGCCAAGTTCCCACCCATCTTTACCTACCCCATTGGATTACAAAGTTTGTACTCTGTTAATGTGCACCACCGTTAAAGATCTGCCGGTGAAGAAAAAGGACTAAGTTATAGATCTCAGAACCAGGCCTGGTGAGGTTTCTAATGTGTTTTGGGTTACTGCGCCATAGGGCACTTAACTAACGGTCGCCCGTGTGGCGCACTTGTTGCATGTCAGCTCTTTAGTGTGTTAGCGTTGCAGGGCTCTGCATTACCAATGATTATTCTGTAAACTGTAGGGATGAGCTTCGTGTTCGAGTCGAACATACGTTCGACTCGAACATCGGCTGTTCGATCGTTCGACGAAGATCGAACGATTTGGGCCGTTCGCGCCAAATTCGAGTGACGCGAACGGCCCACAATGCACTACGCCATCACAGTGTCATCCAGGCGCTGTGATTGGCCAAGCATGCACTGTGACCCCGCATGCTTGGCCAATCACAGCGCCGGCAGCGAGGAGAGCAATGATTGGCCACAGGCAGGATGCCTGTGGCCAATTATTGCTGAGGGTGTTTAGTACACGCCCCACACTATAAAAGGCCGCCAGCACGGCGGCCTAGTGTAGTGTGTTCCGGAGCAGGGAAAGACAAGCATAGGCAGGGACAGTGACATTTATTTCTTTCTTGCTTAACCTGGATTCCTTTAGTTTAGGGAAAGAGAAGGATAGGTAGGGAGAGTGTCAGTGTGTTTTACTGTGCGAGTCCTTGTTTCTAGGGACAAAGAAGGAAAGTGAGGGGATTTCTCCTTGTGCTATAGTGTGCTTTAAAAAAACATTTTTTCTAGGGACAGAAAACTGTAGGTAGGGAGAGTGTCAGTTTCTTTCACTGTGCCAGTCCTTGTTTCTAGGGACAAAGAAGGAAAGTGAGGGGAATTCTCCTTGTGCTATAGTGTGCTTTAAAAAAACATTTTTTCTAGGGACAGAAAACTGTAGGTAGGGAGAGTGTCAGTTTCTTTCACTGTGCCAGTCCTTGTTTCTAGGGACAAAGAAGGAAAGTGAGGGGAATTCTCCTTGTGCTATAGTGTGCTTTAAAAAAACATTTTTTCTAGGGACAGAAAACTGTAGGTAGGGAGAGTGTCAGTTTCTTTCACTGTGCCAGTCCTTGTTTCTAGGGACAAAGAAGGAAAGTGAGGGGAATTCTCCTTGTGCTATAGTGTGCTTTAAAAAAACATTTTTTCTAGGGACAGAAAACTGTAGGTAGGGAGAGTGTCAGTTTCTTTCACTGTGCCAGTCCTTGTTTCTAGGGACAAAGAAGGAAAGTGAGGGGAATTCTCCTTGTGCTATAGTGTGCTTTAAAAAAACATTTTTTCTAGGGACAGAAAACTGTAGGTAGGGAGAGTGTCAGTTTCTTTCACTGTGCCAGTCCTTGTTTCTAGGGACAAAGAAGGAAAGTGAGGGGAATTCTCCTTGTGCTATAGTGTGCTTTAAAAAAACATTTTTTCTAGGGACAGAAAACTGTAGGTAGGGAGAGTGTCAGTTTCTTTCACTGTGCCAGTCCTTGTTTCTAGGGACAAAGAAGGAAAGTGAGGGGAATTCTCCTTGTGCTATAGTGTGCTTTAAAAAAACATTTTTTTCTAGGGACAGAAAACTCTAGGTAGGGAGAGTGTCAGTTTCTTTCACTGTGCCAGTCCTTGTTTCTAGGGACAAAGAAGGAAAGTGAGGGGAATTCTCCTTGTGCTATAGTGTGCTTTAAAAAAACATTTTTTCTAGGGACAGAAAACTGTAGGTAGGGAGAGTGTCAGTTTCTTTCACTGTGCCAGTCCTTGTTTTTAGGGACAAAGAAGGAAAGTGAGGGGAATTCTCCTTGTGCTATAGTGTACTTTAAAAAAACATTTTTTCTAGGGACAGAAAACTGTAGGTAGGGAGAGTGTCAGTTTCTTTCACTGTGCCAGTCCTTGTTTCTAGGGACAAAGAAGGAAAGTGAGGGGAATTCTCCTTGTGCTATAGTGTGCTTTAAAAAAACATTTTTTCTAGGGACAGAAAACTGTAGGTAGGGAGAGTGTCAGTTTCTTTCACTGTGCCAGTCCTTGTTTCTAGGGACAAAGAAGGAAAGTGAGGGGAATTCTCCTTGTGCTATAGTGTGCTTTAAAAAAACATTTTTTCTAGGGACAGAAAACTGTAGGTAGGGAGAGTGTCAGTTTCTTTCACTGTGCCAGTCCTTGTTTCTAGGGACAAAGAAGGAAAGTGAGGGGAATTCTCCTTGTGCTATAGTGTGCTTTAAAAAAACATTTTTTCTAGGGACAGAAAACTGTAGGTAGGGAGAGTGTCAGTTTCTTTCACTGTGCCAGTCCTTGTTTCTAGGGACAAAGAAGGAAAGTGAGGGGAATTCTCCTTGTGCTATAGTGTGCTTTAAAAAAAATTTTTTTCTAGGGACAGAAAACTGTAGGTAGGGAGAGTGTCAGTTTCTTTCACTGTGCCAGTCCTTGTTTCTAGGGACAAAGAAGGAAAGTGAGGGGAATTCTCCTTGTGCTATAGTGTGCTTTAAAAAAACATTTTTTTCTAGGGACAGAAAACTCTAGGTAGGGAGAGTGTCAGTTTCTTTCACTGTGCCAGTCCTTGTTTCTAGGGACAAAGAAGGAAAGTGAGGGGAATTCTCCTTGTGCTATAGTGTGCTTTAAAAAAACATTTTTTCTAGGGACAGAAAACTGTAGGTAGGGAGAGTGTCAGTTTCTTTCACTGTGCCAGTCCTTGTTTCTAGGGACAAAGAAGGAAAGTGAGGGGAATTCTCCTTGTGCTATAGTGTGCTTTAAAAAAACATTTTTTCTAGGGACAGAAAACTCTAGGTAGGGAGAGTGTCAGTTTCTTTCACTGTGCCAGTCCTTGTTTCTAGGGACAAAGAAGGAAAGTGAGGGGAATTCTCCTTGTGCTATAGTGTGCTTTAAAAAAACATTTTTTTCTAGGGACAGAAAACTCTAGGTAGGGAGAGTGTCAGTTTCTTTCACTGTGCCAGTCCTTTTTTCTAGGGACAAAGAAGGAAAGTGAGGGGAATTCTCCTTGTGCTATAGTGTGCTTTAAAAAAACATTTTTTCTAGGGACAGAAAACTCTAGGTAGGGAGAGTGTCAGTTTCTTTCACTGTGCCAGTCCTTGTTTCTAGGGACAAAGAAGGAAAGTGAGGGGAATTCTCCTTGTGCTATAGTGTGCTTTAAAAAAACATTTTTTCTAGGGACAGAAAACTGTAGGTAGGGAGAGTGTCAGTTTCTTTCACTGTGCCAGTCCTTGTTTCTAGGGACAAAGAAGGAAAGTGAGGGGAATTCTCCTTGTGCTATAGTGTGCTTTAAAAAAACATTTTTTCTAGGGACAGAAAACTGTAGGTAGGGAGAGTGTCAGTTTCTTTCACTGTGCCAGTCCTTGTTTCTAGGGACAAAGAAGGAAAGTGAGGGGAATTCTCCTTGTGCTATAGTGTGCTTTAAAAAAACATTTTTTCTAGGGACAGAAAACTCTAGGTAGGGAGAGTGGCAGTTTCTTTCACTGTGCCAGTCCTTGTTTCTAGGGACAAAGAAGGAAAGTGAGGGGAATTCTCCTTGTGCTATAGTGTGCTTTAAAAAAACATTTTTTCTAGGGACAGAAAACTCTAGGTAGGGAGAGTGGCAGTTTCTTTCACTGTGCCAGTCCTTGTTTCTAGGGACAAAGAAGGAAAGTGAGGGGAATTCTCCTTGTGCTATAGTGTGCTTTAAAAAAACATTTTTTTCTAGGGACAGAAAACTCTAGGTAGGGAGAGTGTCAGTTTCTTTCACTGTGCCAGTCCTTGTTTCTAGGGACAAAGAAGGAAAGTGAGGGGAATTCTCCTTGTGCTATAGTGTGCTTTAAAAAAACATTTTTTCTAGGGACAGAAAACTGTAGGTAGGGAGAGTGTCAGTTTCTTTCACTGTGCCAGTCCTTGTTTCTAGGGACAAAGAAGGAAAGTGAGGGGAATTCTCCTTGTGCTATAGTGTGCTTTAAAAAAACATTTTTTCTAGGGACAGAAAACTCTAGGTAGGGAGAGTGTCAGTTTCTTTCACTGTGCCAGTCCTTGTTTCTAGGGACAAAGAAGGAAAGTGAGGGGAATTCTCCTTGTGCTATAGTGTGCTTTAAAAAAACATTTTTTCTAGGGACAGAAAACTCTAGGTAGGGAGAGTGTCAGTTTCTTTCACTGTGCCAGTCCTTGTTTCTAGGGACAAAGAAGGAAAGTGAGGGGAATTCTCCTTGTGCTATAGTGTGCCAAAGCATTCCTCATCAACCATCTTTGAAATCCTTGTTTTTTGGACAGTCAGGGAAATTGTCGTTGTGCTATTCTGTGCAAAAGCAATAATCCTCAACCATATTTAGAAATCCTTAAGTAAAGGGACAGAGAAGGACACCTGAAGGTAGCCCTTATTGCTTTTTTCCCATCTCCCTGCAGGCCATCTATTAGAATGTCTGGAAGGCAAACAAGGAGAGGCAGACAGTCAGGAGGCAATAAAAGAGGGCAAGCAGGCTCTGTGTCTGGGGGCAACAGTGCTGGTCGTGGACGCGGTGCATTGTCATCAGCACATGGCCATGGGACACGCTTGTCCTTCTTTTCGGCAGCTGGACATGTTGAGCCACATCATGCCGAAGACTTGGTAGAGTGGATGACCAAGCCCTCCTCCTCCTCCTCATCCTCTCTCACCCAGGCTCAGGGTACTGGCAAAGCAGCTGCCAAAGCGTCCTCTTCCCTGGTATCAATGTCAGACTCATCATCAGTCACTCCTTCCCTAGACCCACCATGTCCTCCTCCTGAGGAGTCCCCCGAACTGTTTGAGCACAGTGTTGGGTACATGCTCCAGGAGGATGCCCAGCGTTTCGAAGGGTCTGATGATGAAACCCAGCTACAGGAAGGTAGTAGCGTGAGAGCAGACAGAGGGGATGCTCAAGAAGGACACCAATCTGGCAGTCATGTTCCAGCAGCTGCAGCATACTGCCAGATTGGCTCCAGTGATGAGGAGGGAGGGGATGATGAGGTCACTGACTCCACGTGGGTGCCTAATAGGAGAGAGGAGGAGGAGGAGGATGAGGAGGAGGCACATCTCCAACGAGGCAGGATGCCCTTTGGTGGCCAGCGTAAGGGCAGTACACCGACGGAATCACACCGCAGAGCTCCGCCTGTGCAGGGCGCAGCCTCTGCCCGTCATTCAAAAAGTTCCTTGGTGTGGGCCTTTTTTGAGGCTAGTGCATCAGATCGCACAGCTGCTGTTTGCAACATATGTCTCAAGCGTATATCGCGTGGCCAAAACATCAGCCGCTTGGGTACCACATGCCTGACCAGACATATGTTGACCTGCCATGCAGCTCGTTGGCAAGCCTACCTCAAAGACCCACACCAAAGAACAAAGCGGACCTCTCCTTGCACCGCATCAGCTGGGATCTCCAACCCCACTATAACTTCAGTCCTCTCTGAAACATGCACTGAGAGGAATGAAGGTGTAGAATTAGGTGTGTCACAGCCAAGTACTTGCGGCCACTCTGCTAGCAGTACACCGACGTCCGATTCTAGCAGGCAAATTTCCCTGCCCCAGCTGCTGGACCGTCGAAAGAAGTTCACTCCCAGCCATCCACATGCCCAGCGGTTGAATGCTAGCTTGGCTAAATTGCTAGCGCTTCAACTGCTGCCTTTTCAGTTGGTAGACTCGGCCCCCTTCCGTGAGTTTGTGCAATGTGCGGTTCCTCAGTGGCAGGTTCCCAAACGCCACTTTTTCTCACGGAAGGCTATTCCGGCTCTCTACCGGCATGTGGAAGGCAATGTCTTGGCCTCGCTGGACAGGGCGGTCAGCGGTAAGGTGCATATTACCGCTGACTCATGGTCCAGCAGGCATGGACAGGGACGTTACCTTTCTTTCACGGCCCATTGGGTCACTCTTTTGGCAGCTGGGAAGGATGCAGGACAAGGTGCAGTAGTGTTGGAGGTTGTTCCACCGCCACGCCTCCAAAATGCTACTACTGGTTGTGACACACCTCTCTCCTCCATCCCCTCCTCTTCTTCTTCCTCCATGGCCTCTTCCTGTGGTTTGTCCTATGAACCAGCGGTGCTCCGTAGCCGTTCACGGGGCTACGCAAGTACGCAGGCAAAAAGATGCCATGCCGTGCTTGCGCTGGTGTGTTTGGGGGACAGAAGCCACACTGGGGCAGAGGTCCTGTCTGCTCTGCAGGGCCAGGCCGAGAGGTGGTTGACGCCACGCCAGCTTAAGCCAGGAATGGTGGTTTGCGACAATGGCACCAACCTCCTCTCCGCCCTCCGACAGGGACAACTGACCCATGTGCCCTGTGTGGCTCACGTCCTTAACCTGGTGGTGCAGCGGTTCTTGGGCAGGTACCCGGGCTTACAGGATGTCCTGAGGCAGGCCAGGAAAGTCTGTGTGCATTTCCGCAGATCTTATAATGCCAGTGCTCGCCTGGCTGAGCTGCAAAAGGAGTTGAACCTTCCCAAGAACCGCCTTATATGTGACATGCCCACCAGGTGGAACTCAACGTTGGCCATGCTGCAGCGGCTGCACACGCAGCAGAGGGCCATCAATGAGTACCTGTGCGACTACGGCACCAGGACAGGGTCAGGGGAGCTTGTTTTTTTTTCTCCACGCCAGTGGGGCATGATCAGGGATGCATGCACTGTCCTGGCACCATTTGAGGAGGCCACGAGGATGGTGAGCAGTGACAGTGCATGCATCAGTGACACTGTACCTCTTGTCCACCTGTTGGAGCACACGCTGCGTGGAATAATGGACAGGGCACTTGAGGCAGAACAGAGGCAGGAAGAGGAGGACTTCCTTGCCTCTCAAGGCCCCCTTTACCCAGACAGTGTTCCTTCTGTCCCACCCATCGCACAGGAAGAGGAAGAGGAGGAGGAGGAGGAGGAGGAGGAGGAGGAGGATTGTGTCAGCATGGAGGTGGAGGCTGGCACTCAGCATCATCAGCAGCAGTCTTTTAGGGATGATTTACAGTCCCAAGAAACCAGTGGACTTGTACGTGGCTGGGAGGAGGTGGCTGCGGATCATGTCGTCCTTAGTGACCCAGAGGACTCCGGAGCGAATGCCTCAGCAAACCTACGCTGCATGGCCTCCCTGATCCTGCAAAGTCTGCGGAAGGATCCTCGTATTCTTCGGATCAAGGAGAGGGACCATTACTGGCTGGCCACTCTCCTTGATCCACGGTACAAGGGTAAGGTTGCGGACCTTATGTTACCTTCGCAGAGGGAGCAGAGGATGAGACAACTCCGGGAGGCCTTGCAGAAAGGTCTGTGCAACGCGTTCCCAGAGACTGGGAGGTTACAAACTCCTGGTCCTGGACAACGAGTTGCTGAGGCTTCGGCCAGTCAAAGAAGGAGCGGTGGGGAAGGTGGCCGTCTGACCGATGCGTTCAGACAATTCTTTAGTCCGCAGCCCCAAAGTATGATCGGTTCCAGCAACCATCGCCAGCGTCTGATAAACATGGTGCAGGAATATCTAGGGGCAAGGTCAGACTTGGACACCTTCCCCACCGAAAATCCTCTGGCTTACTGGGTCTTGAGGATGGATCACTGGCCAGAGCTTGCACAGTATGCAATTGAGCTACTGGCCTGTCCTGCATCCAGCGTTCTTTCGGAACGCACATTCAGTGCTGCTGGAGGATTTGTCACGGATCACAGGGTGCGCCTGTCCACCGACTCGGTTGATCGACTGACTTTCATCAAGATGAACCAGTCTTGGATCACCACCAGCTACCACACACCTGATGCTGATATAACAGACTAATTGATTTTAACATGTCACATCCCTTCAAGACTGATGCTGATGCTGAGTGCCTGTGCTGTTATGTTGACTGGCTATCCTCCTCCTCCGAGTCCTCAATGATACGATTGATGATGATAGCTTGGAAGATCATTTTTGTTTATGGGTGCCGCCACCAGTGGCTAAGGCCCAATTTTTCAGCCCCTGTTTTACAGGGGCGTGTAATTACAATTTTTTTAGCAATAATTTGCCATAGGGCTCATTGCTGTGCTCCAAGTACAGTATCTGTGAGGGGTTGGAGTGTTGTGGCACCAGTGCCTAAGGCCCAATTTTTCAGCCCCTGTTTAACAGGGGCGTGTCATTACAATTTTTGAAGCAATACTTTGCAACAGGGCTCATTGCTGTGCTCCAAGTAACGTATCTGTGAGGGGTTGTAGTGTTGTGCCACCAGTGCCTAAGGCCCAATTTTTCAGCCCCTGTTCAACAGGGGCATGCAATTACAATTCTTGATCTAATAATTCACAGCAGGGCCCATTGCTGCACCCACCAAGAGTAACTCTGAGGGCTTACAGTGTTGTGGCAACGCCACCACCACCACCACCACCACGAAAGGCCCAATTTTTCAGCCCCTGTTCAAAAGGGGCATGTAATTACAATTCTTGATCTAATAATTCACAGCAGGGCCCATTCCTGCACCCACCAAGAGTAACTCTGAGGGCTTACAGTGTTGTGGCAACACCACCACCACCACCACCACCACGAAAGGCCCAATTTTTCAGCCCCTGTTCAACAGGGGCATGCAATTACAATTCTTGATCTAATAATTCACAGCAGGGCCCATTGCTGCACCCACCAAGAGTAACTGTCAGGGCTTACAGTGTTGTGGCACCAGCACCACCATCAAAGGCCCAATTTTTACTACCACTGTTCAACAATTATATGTAATTAAAATTCCTGATATAATAGTTGACAGCAGGGCGTTCCAGCACCAACCAAGAGTAACTGTGAGTGCTTACAGTGTTGTGCCAACACCAACAACTAAGGGGCCTATTTCTGCAGAGTATATACGGCAGGTCCCTACTTTCAAACATCCAACTTACAAACGACTCCTACTTGCAAACGCAAGAAGACAACAGGAAGTGAGAGGAAATCTACCACTAGGAAGGAAAATTCTCTCCTGTAAGAATAAATATGGGAGAAAGGTGTCTCCTCTGTACTGATGCTTTATCAGCAATCCTTGTTTCAAGAAAAACACCACATTTCAAAAACAGTTGTCATTGGGACGGAAAGTGAGGTGAAATGTTCTGAACAGGGGCACAGACAGCAAAACAAATGTTACAGGGGTGATAACCCTTACCTATGTTTTCCAAAAAGTTTAAAAATAGATTTTTGGGCTGGAGCTACACTTCAACAATGTACCTGTTCAAAATTACAAACAGATTCTACATAAGAACAAACCTACAGTCCCTGTCTTGTATGCACCGCCTGTATACGGCTGTTCAGAGTATATAGGGCCTTTTTTATTTTATGTGCGGGGTTCCCCTTAATATCCATACAAGACCCAAAGGGGCTGGTAATGGGCTGGGGTAGGGGGGGGGGGGGGGTCATGGGGTAGCTATGCCATTTTTCTTAAAGATTTTCATCCATATTACCGGGGCCAGACATTACATTAAAGCCGCAAGCAGTTTTAAATGGCTTTTTTTTCCTTTAGAAGTGTCATTTTGTGCAGGGACAGTTCTAAACACGGGAAACACGTGGCACTTCACAGGCATACTTTAGACACCCCCCAGGTACGATATTTAAAGGAATATTTGACTTTTTTTTTTTCACTTTATGCATCATTAAAATGACTGCTCCCGAAAAACGACCGTTTTTAAAACTTCTTTTTGCATTGATACATGTCCCCTGGTGCAGAACCCGGGTTCCCAAACCCTTTTTAGGACAATAACATGCATAATAGTTGTTATAATTAGCACTTTAGAATTCGAACGTTCGCATCCATTGTATTTAATAGGGTTCTAATGTTCGTACGAACTTTCGGTCCGTTCGCGGGTTCTGGTGCGAACCGAACCCGGGGGTGTTCGGCTCATCACTAGTAAACTGTGATTACTGTTATATCTTTCTTACCAAGAGCTTAAGTAAAACCTTATACTTATTTAAATTTAGTATTGTCTCAATGCTCATTTATTCATAAAGTATAAGATATACAATTTACTGTCAATACTAGCTGTGCCAGTAGGGGGTAGAGCCTATTGCCGGGGGTTGGCGGAGCTGCCATCAGGGCCCAAACTAAATCTGCGGCCTTCTTAGTTGGAGGTATCGCTACAGATGCATTAAGTGAAAAAAAAAAGTGAAATATTCCTTTAAATATCGTACCTGGGGGATGTCTAAAGTATGCCTGTGAAGTGGCACGTGTTTCCCGTGTTTAGAACTGTCCCTGCACAAAATGACATTTCTAAAGGAAAAAAAGTCATTAAACTGCTTACGGCTTTAATGTAATGTCTGGTCCCGGCAATATGGATGAAAATCATTGAGAAAAATGGCATGGGTACTCCCCCACCCCCAGCCCACTACCAGCCCTTTTGGGTCTTGTATGGATATCAAGGGGAACCCCGCACCCAAATTAAAAAAAGACACTATATACCATATATACTCGAGTATAAGCCAAGTTTTTCAGCCCTTTTGTTAGGGCTGAAAGTATACCCCTCAGCTTATACTCGAGTCAGTACCTAAAATATTCTTATTCCGCGGCCGGCATCCATTGTTTAAATCTTGCGGCTTTCTTCTGGTCCCTTCCGCGACAGGCATTTCCAGCAAACACTGTGTTGAGTGTTGCGCCTATCATGGACGTTCTCTCGTCCGACGTTCGTGATAGGCGCAACACTCAACACAGTGTTTGCTGGAAATGCCTATCACGGAAGGGACCAGAAGAAAGCCGCGAGATTTAAACAATGGATAAGAATAAGAAGATTTTCAGGTACACTGACTGACTCGGGCACGGGGAGGCTGCAATGGACACAGTAAGGTGGCAATGGGCACAGTGAGGTGGCAATGGGCACAGTGAGGTGGAAATGGGCACAGTGAGTTGGCACAGTGAGATGGCAATGGGCACAGTAAGGTTGGGCAATTGGCACAGTGAGGTGGCAATGGGCACATTTCCGCCCCTAGGCTTATACTCGAGTCAATACGTTTTCACAGTTTTTTGTGGTAAAAGTAGGTACCTCGGCTTATACTCGGGTCGGCTTATACTCGAGTATATACGGTACTCTGAACAGCAGTATACAGGCAGTGCAAACAAGACAGGGACTGTAGGTTTGTTCTTAAGTAGAATCTGTTTATAATTTAGAACAGGTACATTTTTTAAATGTAGCTCCAGCCAAAAAATCTATTTTTAAGCTTTTTAAAAAACATAGGGAAAGGTTATCACCCCTGTAACATTTGTTTTGCTGTCTGTGCACCTGTTCAGAACATTTCACCTCACTTTCCGTTCCAATGACAAATGTTTTTTGAAAATTTGTTTTTTTTAGTGAAACAAGGATTGGTGATAAAGTATCAGTGGAGAGGAGACATGTTTTTCCCATATTAACTCTTACAGGAGAGAATTTCCCTTCCTAGGGGTAGATTTCATCTGACTTACTGTTGTCTCCTTCCGTTTGCAAGTAGGAGTCGTTTGTAAGTAGGGATGAGCTCGGTGTTCGAGTCGAACGTAGGTTCGACTCGAACATCGGCTGTTCGCGCGTTCGGCGAACAACAAACGATTTGGGGGCGTTCGCGCCGAATTCGAGTGACGCGAACGGCCCACAATACACTGCGCCATCGCAGTGTAATCCCGGCGCTGTGATTGGCCAAGCATGCACTGTGACCCTGCATGCTTGGCCAATCACAGCGCCGGCAGCGAGGAGAGCAATGATTGGCCACAGGCAGGATGCCTGTGGCCAATTATAGCTGAGGGGGTTTAGTACACGCCCCACACTATAAAAGGCCGCCAGCGCGGCGGCCTTGTGTAGTGTGTTCCGGAGCAGGGAAAGTGAAGGATAGGCCGGGACAGTGTCAAATCTTGTCGAATCTATTCTTTGCTAAACCTTGTGTGTAGGGACAGAGAAGGATAGGCAGGGAGAGTGTCAGTGTCATATACTTTGATAAACCTTGTGTGCAGGGAGAGAGAAGGATAGGCAGGGGACAGTGTCAGTGTCATATTCTTTGCTAAACCTTGTGTGCAGGGAGAGAGAAGGATAGGCAGGGAGAGTGTCAGTGTCATATACTTTGATAAACCTTGTGTGCAGGGAGAGAGAAGGATAGGCAGGGGACAGTGTCAGTGTCATTGTTGCTAAGCCTCCTGCACATTATACACCCTAACTTAGCCTGTATTGCTGCTTTTTCCTGGTGTGTTACACCAACAGGATTTTGCGGCACTTACAGCGGGCGGAGTGTGCCTCCTGACCATATTACACCTTAACTTAGCCTGTATTGCTGCTTTTTCCTGGTGTGTTACACCAACAGGATGTTGCGGCACTTACAGCAGGCGGAGTGTACCTCCTGACCATATTACACCTTAACTTAGCCTGTATTGCTGCTTTTTCCTGGTGTGTTACACCAACAGGATTTTGCGGCACTTACAGCGGGCGGAGTGTGCCTCCTGACCATATTACACCTTAACTTAGCCTGTATTGCTGCTTTTTCCTGGTGTGTTACACCAACAGGATTTTGCGGCACTTACAGCGGGCAGAGTGTACCTCCTGACCATATTACACCTTAACTTAGCCTGTATTGCTGCTTTTTCCTGGTGTGTTACACCAACAGGATTTTGCGGCACTTACAGCGGGCGGAGTGTGCCTCCTGACCATATTACACCTTAACTTAGCCTGTATTGCTGCTTTTTCCTGGTGTGTTACACCAACAGGATTTTGTGGCACTTACAGCGGGCGGAGTGTGCCTCCTGACCATATTACACCTTAACTTAGCCTGTATTGCTGCTTTTCCCATTTCCCTGCAGGCCATTAGAATGTCTGGAAGGCAAACAAGGAAAGGCAGACAGTCAGGAGCCAATAAAAGAGGGCAAGCAGGCTCTGTGTCTAGAGACTAGGGATGAGCTTCGTGTTCGAGTCGAACATACGTTCGACTCGAACATCGGCTGTTCGATCGTTCGACGAAGATCGAACGATTTGGGCCGTTCGCGCCAAATTCGAGTGACGCGAACGGCCCACAATGCACTACGCCATCGCAGTGTCATCCAGGCGCTGTGATTGGCCAAGCATGCACTGTGACCCCGCATGCTTGGCCAATCACAGCGCCGGCAGCGAGGAGAGCAATGATTGGCCACAGGCAGGATGCCTGTGGCCAATTATTGCTGAGGGTGTTTAGTACACGCCCCACACTATAAAAGGCCGCCAGCACGGCGGCCTAGTGTAGTGTGTTCCGGAGCAGGGAAAGACAAGCATAGGCAGGGACAGTGACATTTATTTCTTTCTTGCTTAAAGCGGAGGTTCCGCGGTCCCTCGTTTTTTTTTTTCTAGGTGCGTGTAATGGGGTTACAGAAAACATGTAAGCACTCACTTGTCCTGCGATTAGAAACACCCCCCGTCTATTTCAGTTATAAATTCTGACTTTTATAAATTGATCTTCTTTTTGCCATTTTGCTTGTGGGCACTGTGAAGCCCACAAGCAGAGACTTCCGGGATGCGGTGAATGCATCCCAGCATTCACCGCTGTATCATCAGTATTGTCGGCGAGCGAGCGAGGTTGCCATGATAACGGGTGACGTCATTCAAAGGGCGCCGGGGAAAGAAAAAGATACGCCCACTCCCGCGGGAGGAATACCCGGAAGTCCTGATTCGGAACGACTGATTCACGGTAAGTACAAACGCAAAAAAAAAAAACAATAGGCATATGTATATGTATCTGCTACATAGATTAGTATAATATAATGTCAGGATTTAGGGTGAACCTCCGCTTTAACCTGGATTCCTTTAGTTTAGGGAAAGAGAAGGATAGGTAGGGAGAGTGTCAGTGTGTTTTACTGTGCGAGTCCTTGTTTCTAGGGACAAAGAAGGAAAGTGAGGGGAATTCTCCTTGTGCTATAGTGTGCTTTAAAAAAACATTTTTTCTAGGGACAGAAAACTGTAGGTAGGGAGAGTGTCAGTTTCTTTCACTGTGCCAGTCCTTGTTTCTAGGGACAAAGAAGGAAAGTGAGGGGAATTCTCCTTGTGCTATAGTGTGCTTTAAAAAAACATTTTTTCTAGGGACAGAAAACTGTAGGTAGGGAGAGTGTCAGTTTCTTTCACTGTGCCAGTCCTTGTTTCTAGGGACAAAGAAGGAAAGTGAGGGGAATTCTCCTTGTGCTATAGTGTGCTTTAAAAAAACATTTTTTCTAGGGACAGAAAACTGTAGGTAGGGAGAGTGTCAGTTTCTTTCACTGTGCCAGTCCTTGTTTCTAGGGACAAAGAAGGAAAGTGAGGGGAATTCTCCTTGTGCTATAGTGTGCTTTAAAAAAACATTTTTTCTAGGGACAGAAAACTGTAGGTAGGGAGAGTGTCAGTTTCTTTCACTGTGCCAGTCCTTGTTTCTAGGGACAAAGAAGGAAAGTGAGGGGAATTCTCCTTGTGCTATAGTGTGCTTTAAAAAAACATTTTTTCTAGGGACAGAAAACTGTAGGTAGGGAGAGTGTCAGTTTCTTTCACTGTGCCAGTCCTTGTTTCTAGGGACAAAGAAGGAAAGTGAGGGGAATTCTCCTTGTGCTATAGTGTGCTTTAAAAAAACATTTTTTCTAGGGACAGAAAACTGTAGGTAGGGAGAGTGTCAGTTTCTTTCACTGTGCCAGTCCTTGTTTCTAGGGACAAAGAAGGAAAGTGAGGGGAATTCTCCTTGTGCTATAGTGTGCTTTAAAAAAACATTTTTTCTAGGGACAGAAAACTGTAGGTAGGGAGAGTGTCAGTTTCTTTCACTGTGCCAGTCCTTGTTTCTAGGGACAAAGAAGGAAAGTGAGGGGAATTCTCCTTGTGCTATAGTGTGCTTTAAAAAAACATTTTTTCTAGGGACAGAAAACTGTAGGTAGGGAGAGTGTCAGTTTCTTTCACTGTGCCAGTCCTTGTTTCTAGGGACAAAGAAGGAAAGTGAGGGGAATTCTCCTTGTGCTATAGTGTGCTTTAAAAAAACATTTTTCCTAGGAACAGAAAACTGTAGGTAGGGAGAGTGTCAGTTTCTTTCACTGTGCCAGTCCTTGTTTCTAGGGACAAAGAAGGAAAGTGAGGGGAATTCTCCTTGTGCTATAGTGTGCTTTAAAAAAACATTTTTTCTAGGGACAGAAAACTGTAGGTAGGGAGAGTGTCAGTTTCTTTCACTGTGCCAGTCCTTGTTTCTAGGGACAAAGAAGGAAAGTGAGGGGAATTCTCCTTGTGCTATAGTGTGCTTTAAAAAAACATTTTTTCTAGGGACAGAAAACTGTAGGTAGGGAGAGTGTCAGTTTCTTTCACTGTGCCAGTCCTTGTTTCTAGGGACAAAGAAGGAAAGTGAGGGGAATTCTCCTTGTGCTATAGTGTGCTTTAAAAAAACATTTTTTCTAGGGACAGAAAACTGTAGGTAGGGAGAGTGTCAGTTTCTTTCACTGTGCCAGTCCTTGTTTCTAGGGACAAAGAAGGAAAGTGAGGGGAATTCTCCTTGTGCTATAGTGTGCTTTAAAAAAACATTTTTTCTAGGGACAGAAAACTGTAGGTAGGGAGAGTGTCAGTTTCTTTCACTGTGCCAGTCCTTGTTTCTAGGGACAAAGAAGGAAAGTGAGGGGAATTCTCCTTGTGCTATAGTGTGCTTTAAAAAAACATTTTTTCTAGGGACAGAAAACTGTAGGTAGGGAGAGTGTCAGTTTCTTTCACTGTGCCAGTCCTTGTTTCTAGGGACAAAGAAGGAAAGTGAGGGGAATTCTCCTTGTGCTATAGTGTGCTTTAAAAAAACATTTTTTCTAGGGACAGAAAACTGTAGGTAGGGAGAGTGTCAGTTTCTTTCACTGTGCCAGTCCTTGTTTCTAGGGACAAAGAAGGAAAGTGAGGGGAATTCTCCTTGTGCTATAGTGTGCTTTAAAAAAACATTTTTTCTAGGGACAGAAAACTGTAGGTAGGGAGAGTGTCAGTTTCTTTCACTGTGCCAGTCCTTGTTTCTAGGGACAAAGAAGGAAAGTGAGGGGAATTCTCCTTGTGCTATAGTGTGCTTTAAAAAAACATTTTTTCTAGGGACAGAAAACTGTAGGTAGGGAGAGTGTCAGTTTCTTTCACTGTGCCAGTCCTTGTTTCTAGGGACAAAGAAGGAAAGTGAGGGGAATTCTCCTTGTGCTATAGTGTGCTTTAAAAAAACATTTTTTCTAGGGACAGAAAACTGTAGGTAGGGAGAGTGTCAGTTTCTTTCACTGTGCCAGTCCTTGTTTCTAGGGACAAAGAAGGAAAGTGAGGGGAATTCTCCTTGTGCTATAGTGTGCTTTAAAAAAAACATTTTTTCTAGGGACAGAAAACTGTAGGTAGGGAGAGTGTCAGTTTCTTTCACTGTGCCAGTCCTTGTTTCTAGGGACAAAGAAGGAAAGTGAGGGGAATTCTCCTTGTGCTATAGTGTGCTTTAAAAAAACATTTTTCCTAGGAACAGAAAACTGTAGGTAGGGAGAGTGTCAGTTTCTTTCACTGTGCCAGTCCTTGTTTCTAGGGACAAAGAAGGAAAGTGAGGGGAATTCTCCTTGTGCTATAGTGTGCTTTAAAAAAACATTTTTTCTAGGGACAGAAAACTATAGGTAGGGAGAGTGTCAGTTTCTTTCACTGTGCCAGTCCTTGTTTCTAGGGACAAAGAAGGAAAGTGAGGGGAATTCTCCTTGTGCTATAGTGTGCTTTAAAAAAACATTTTTTCTAGGGACAGAAAACTGTAGGTAGGGAGAGTGTCAGTTTCTTTCACTGTGCCAGTCCTTGTTTCTAGGGACAAAGAAGGAAAGTGAGGGGAATTCTCCTTGTGCTATAGTGTGCTTTAAAAAAACATTTTTTCTAGGGACAGAAAACTGTAGGTAGGGAGAGTGTCAGTTTCTTTCACTGTGCCAGTCCTTGTTTCTAGGGACAAAGAAGGAAAGTGAGGGGATTTCTCCTTGTGCTATAGTGTGCTTTAAAAAAACATTTTTTCTAGGGACAGAAAACTGTAGGTAGGGAGAGTGTCAGTTTCTTTCACTGTGCCAGTCCTTGTTTCTAGGGACAAAGAAGGAAAGTGAGGGGAATTCTCCTTGTGCTATAGTGTGCTTTAAAAAAACATTTTTTCTAGGGACAGAAAACTGTAGGTAGGGAGAGTGTCAGTTTCTTTCACTGTGCCAGTCCTTGTTTCTAGGGACAAAGAAGGAAAGTGAGGGGAATTCTCCTTGTGCTATAGTGTGCTTTAAAAAAACATTTTTTCTAGGGACAGAAAACTGTAGGTAGGGAGAGTGTCAGTTTCTTTCACTGTGCCAGTCCTTGTTTCTAGGGACAAAGAAGGAAAGTGAGGGGAATTCTCCTTGTGCTATAGTGTGCTTTAAAAAAACATTTTTTCTAGGGACAGAAAACTGTAGGTAGGGAGAGTGTCAGTTTCTTTCACCGTGCCAGTCCTTGTTTCTAGGGACAAAGAAGGAAAGTGAGGGGAATTCTCCTTGTGCTATAGTGTGCTTTAAAAAAACATTTTTTCTAGGGACAGAAAACTGTAGGTAGGGAGAGTGTCAGTTTCTTTCACCGTGCCAGTCCTTGTTTCTAGGGACAAAGAAGGAAAGTGAGGGGAATTCTCCTTGTGCTATAGTGTGCTTTAAAAAAACATTTTTTCTAGGGACAGAAAACTGTAGGTAGGGAGAGTGTCAGTTTCTTTCACTGTGCCAGTCCTTGTTTCTTGGGACAAAGAAGGAAAGTGAGGGGAATTCTCCTTGTGCTATAGTGTGCTTTAAAAAAACATTTTTTCTAGGGACAGAAAACTGTAGGTAGGGAGAGTGTCAGTTTCTTTCACTGTGCCAGTCCTTGTTTCTAGGGACAAAGAAGGAAAGTGAGGGGAATTCTCCTTGTGCTATAGTGTGCTTTAAAAAAACATTTTTTCTAGGGACAGAAAACTGTAGGTAGGGAGAGTGTCAGTTTCTTTCACTGTGCCAGTCCTTGTTTCTAGGGACAAAGAAGGAAAGTGAGGGGAATTCTCCTTGTGCTATAGTGTGCTTTAAAAAAACATTTTTTCTAGGGACAGAAAACTGTAGGTAGGGAGAGTGTCAGTTTCTTTCACTGTGCCAGTCCTTGTTTCTAGGGACAAAGAAGGAAAGTGAGGGGAATTCTCCTTGTGCTATAGTGTGCTTTAAAAAAACATTTTTTCTAGGGACAGAAAACTGTAGGTAGGGAGAGTGTCAGTTTCTTTCACTGTGCCAGTCCTTGTTTCTAGGGACAAAGAAGGAAAGTGAGGGGAATTCTCCTTGTGCTATAGTGTGCTTTAAAAAAACATTTTTTCTAGGGACAGAAAACTGTAGGTAGGGAGAGTGTCAGTTTCTTTCACTGTGCCAGTCCTTGTTTCTAGGGACAAAGAAGGAAAGTGAGGGGAATTCTCCTTGTGCTATAGTGTGCTTTAAAAAAACATTTTTTCTAGGGACAGAAAACTGTAGGTAGGGAGAGTGTCAGTTTCTTTCACTGTGCCAGTCCTTGTTTCTAGGGACAAAGAAGGAAAGTGAGGGGAATTCTCCTTGTGCTATAGTGTGCTTTAAAAAAACATTTTTTCTAGGGACAGAAAACTGTAGGTAGGGAGAGTGTCAGTTTCTTTCACTGTGCCAGTCCTTGTTTCTAGGGACAAAGAAGGAAAGTGAGGGGAATTCTCCTTGTGCTATAGTGTGCTTTAAAAAAACATTTTTTCTAGGGACAGAAAACTGTAGGTAGGGAGAGTGTCAGTTTCTTTCACTGTGCCAGTCCTTGTTTCTAGGGACAAAGAAGGAAAGTGAGGGGAATTCTCCTTGTGCTATAGTGTGCTTTAAAAAAACCTTTTTTTCTAGGGACAGAAAACTGTAGGTAGGGAGAGTGTCAGTTTCTTTCACTGTGCCAGTCCTTGTTTCTAGGGACAAAGAAGGAAAGTGAGGGGAATTCTCCTTGTGCTATAGTGTGCTTTAAAAAAACATTTTTTCTAGGGACAGAAAACTGTAGGTAGGGAGAGTGTCAGTTTCTTTCACTGTGCCAGTCCTTGTTTCTAGGGACAAAGAAGGAAAGTGAGGGGAATTCTCCTTGTGCTATAGTGTGCTTTAAAAAAACATTTTTTCTAGGGACAGAAAACTCTAGGTAGGGAGAGTGTCAGTTTCTTTCACTGTGCCAGTCCTTGTTTCTAGGGACAAAGAAGGAAAGTGAGGGGATTTCTCCTTGTGCTATAGTGTGCTTTAAAAAAACATTTTTTCTAGGGACAGAAAACTGTAGGTAGGGAGAGTGTCAGTTTCTTTCACTGTGCCAGTCCTTGTTTCTAGGGACAAAGAAGGAAAGTGAGGGGAATTCTCCTTGTGCTATAGTGTGCTTTAAAAAAACATTTTTTCTAGGGACAGAAAACTGTAGGTAGGGAGAGTGTCAGTTTCTTTCACTGTGCCAGTCCTTGTTTCTAGGGACAAAGAAGGAAAGTGAGGGGAATTCTCCTTGTGCTATAGTGTGCTTTAAAAAAACATTTTTTCTAGGGACAGAAAACTGTAGGTAGGGAGAGTGTCAGTTTCTTTCACTGTGCCAGTCCTTGTTTCTAGGGACAAAGAAGGAAAGTGAGGGGAATTCTCCTTGTGCTATAGTGTGCTTTAAAAAAACATTTTTTCTAGGGACAGAAAACTGTAGGTAGGGAGAGTGTCAGTTTCTTTCACCGTGCCAGTCCTTGTTTCTAGGGACAAAGAAGGAAAGTGAGGGGAATTCTCCTTGTGCTATAGTGTGCTTTAAAAAAACTTTTTTTCTAGGGACAGAAAACTGTAGGTAGGGAGAGTGTCAGTTTCTTTCACCGTGCCAGTCCTTGTTTCTAGGGACAAAGAAGGAAAGTGAGGGGAATTCTCCTTGTGCTATAGTGTGCTTTAAAAAAACATTTTTTCTAGGGACAGAAAACTGTAGGTAGGGAGAGTGTCAGTTTCTTTCACTGTGCCAGTCCTTGTTTCTTGGGACAAAGAAGGAAAGTGAGGGGAATTCTCCTTGTGCTATAGTGTGCTTTAAAAAAACATTTTTTCTAGGGACAGAAAACTGTAGGTAGGGAGAGTGTCAGTTTCTTTCACTGTGCCAGTCCTTGTTTCTAGGGACAAAGAAGGAAAGTGAGGGGAATTCTCCTTGTGCTATAGTGTGCTTTAAAAAAACATTTTTTCTAGGGACAGAAAACTGTAGGTAGGGAGAGTGTCAGTTTCTTTCACTGTGCCAGTCCTTGTTTCTAGGGACAAAGAAGGAAAGTGAGGGGAATTCTCCTTGTGCTATAGTGTGCTTTAAAAAAACATTTTTTCTAGGGACAGAAAACTGTAGGTAGGGAGAGTGTCAGTTTCTTTCACTGTGCCAGTCCTTGTTTCTAGGGACAAAGAAGGAAAGTGAGGGGAATTCTCCTTGTGCTATAGTGTGCTTTAAAAAAACATTTTTTCTAGGGACAGAAAACTGTAGGTAGGGAGAGTGTCAGTTTCTTTCACTGTGCCAGTCCTTGTTTCTAGGGACAAAGAAGGAAAGTGAGGGGAATTCTCCTTGTGCTATAGTGTGCTTTAAAAAAACATTTTTTCTAGGGACAGAAAACTGTAGGTAGGGAGAGTGTCAGTTTCTTTCACTGTGCCAGTCCTTGTTTCTAGGGACAAAGAAGGAAAGTGAGGGGAATTCTCCTTGTGCTATAGTGTGCTTTAAAAAACATTTTTTCTAGGGACAGAAAACTGTAGGTAGGGAGAGTGTCAGTTTCTTTCACTGTGCCAGTCCTTGTTTCTAGGGACAAAGAAGGAAAGTGAGGGGAATTCTCCTTGTGCTATAGTGTGCTTTAAAAAAACATTTTTTCTAGGGACAGAAAACTGTAGGTAGGGAGAGTGTCAGTTTCTTTCACTGTGCCAGTCCTTGTTTCTAGGGACAAAGAAGGAAAGTGAGGGGAATTCTCCTTGTGCTATAGTGTGCTTTAAAAAAACATTTTTTCTAGGGACAGAAAACTGTAGGTAGGGAGAGTGTCAGTTTCTTTCACTGTGCCAGTCCTTGTTTCTAGGGACAAAGAAGGAAAGTGAGGGGAATTCTCCTTGTGCTATAGTGTACTTTAAAAAAACCTTTTTTTCTAGGGACAGAAAACTGTAGGTAGGGAGAGTGTCAGTTTCTTTCACTGTGCCAGTCCTTGTTTCTAGGGACAAAGAAGGAAAGTGAGGGGAATTCTCCTTGTGCTATAGTGTGCTTTAAAAAAACATTTTTTCTAGGGACAGAAAACTGTAGGTAGGGAGAGTGTCAGTTTCTTTCACTGTGCCAGTCCTTGTTTCTAGGGACAAAGAAGGAAAGTGAGGGGAATTCTCCTTGTGCTATAGTGTGCTTTAAAAAAACATTTTTTCTAGGGACAGAAAACTCTAGGTAGGGAGAGTGTCAGTTTCTTTCACTGTGCCAGTCCTTGTTTCTAGGGACAAAGAAGGAAAGTGAGGGGAATTCTCCTTGTGCTATAGTGTGCCAAAGCATTCCTCATCAACCATCTTTGAAATCCTTGTTTTTTGGACAGTCAGGGAAATTGTCGTTGTGCTATTCTGTGCAAAAGCAATAATCCTCAACCATATTTAGAAATCCTTAAGTAAAGGGACAGAGAAGGACACCTGAAGGTAGCCCTTATTGCTTTTTTCCCATCTCCCTGCAGGCCATCTATTAGAATGTCTGGAAGGCAAACAAGGAGAGGCAGACAGTCAGGAGGCAATAAAAGAGGGCAAGCAGGCTCTGTGTCTGGGGGCAACAGTGCTGGTCGTGGACGCGGTGCATTGTCATCAGCACATGGCCATGGGACACGCTTGTCCTTCTTTTCGGCAGCTGGACATGTTGAGCCACATCATGCCGAAGACTTGGTAGAGTGGATGACCAAGCCCTCCTCCTCCTCCTCATCCTCTCTCACCCAGGCTCAGGGTACTGGCAAAGCAGCTGCCAAAGCGTCCTCTTCCCTGGTATCAATGTCAGACTCATCATCAGTCACTCCTTCCCTAGACCCACCATGTCCTCCTCCTGAGGAGTCCCCCGAACTGTTTGAGCACAGTGTTGGGTACATGCTCCAGGAGGATGCCCAGCGTTTCGAAGGGTCTGATGATGAAACCCAGCTACAGGAAGGCAGTAGCGTGAGAGCAGACAGAGGGGATGCTCAAGAAGGACACCAATCTGGCAGTCATGTTCCAGCAGCTGCAGCATACTGCCAGATTGGCTCCAGTGATGAGGAGGGAGGGGATGATGAGGTCACTGACTCCACGTGGGTGCCTAATAGGAGAGAGGAGGAGGAGGAGGATGAGGAGGAGGCACATCTCCAACGAGGCAGGATGCCCTTTGGTGGCCAGCGTAAGGGCAGTACACCGACGGAATCACACCGCAGAGCTCCGCCTGTGCAGGGCGCAGCCTCTGCCCGTCATTCAAAAAGTTCCTTGGTGTGGGCCTTTTTTGAGGCTAGTGCATCAGATCGCACAGCTGCTGTTTGCAACATATGTCTCAAGCGTATATCGCGTGGCCAAAACATCAGCCGCTTGGGTACCACATGCCTGACCAGACATATGTTGACCTGCCATGCAGCTCGTTGGCAAGCCTACCTCAAAGACCCACACCAAAGAACAAAGCGGACCTCTCCTTGCACCGCATCAGCTGGGATCTCCAACCCCACTATAACTTCAGTCCTCTCTGAAACATGCACTGAGAGGAATGAAGGTGTAGAATTAGGTGTGTCACAGCCAAGTACTTGCGGCCACTCTGCTAGCAGTACACCGACGTCCGATTCTAGCAGGCAAATTTCCCTGCCCCAGCTGCTGGACCGTCGAAAGAAGTTCACTCCCAGCCATCCACATGCCCAGCGGTTGAATGCTAGCTTGGCTAAATTGCTAGCGCTTCAACTGCTGCCTTTTCAGTTGGTAGACTCGGCCCCCTTCCGTGAGTTTGTGCAATGTGCGGTTCCTCAGTGGCAGGTTCCCAAACGCCACTTTTTCTCACGGAAGGCTATTCCGGCTCTCTACCGGCATGTGGAAGGCAATGTCTTGGCCTCGCTGGACAGGGCGGTCAGCGGTAAGGTGCATATTACCGCTGACTCATGGTCCAGCAGGCATGGACAGGGACGTTACCTTTCTTTCACGGCCCATTGGGTCACTCTTTTGGCAGCTGGGAAGGATGCAGGACAAGGTGCAGTAGTGTTGGAGGTTGTTCCACCGCCACGCCTCCAAAATGCTACTACTGGTTGTGACACACCTCTCTCCTCCACCCCCTCCTCTTCTTCTTCCTCCATGGCCTCTTCCTGTGGTTTGTCCTATGAACCAGCGGTGCTCCGTAGCCGTTCACGGGGCTACGCAAGTACGCAGGCAAAAAGATGCCATGCCGTGCTTGCGCTGGTGTGTTTGGGGGACAGAAGCCACACTGGGGCAGAGGTCCTGTCTGCTCTGCAGGGCCAGGCCGAGAGGTGGTTGACGCCACGCCAGCTTAAGCCAGGAATGGTGGTTTGCGACAATGGCACCAACCTCCTCTCCGCCCTCCGACAGGGACAACTGACCCATGTGCCCTGTGTGGCTCACGTCCTTAACCTGGTGGTGCAGCGGTTCTTGGGCAGGTACCCGGGCTTACAGGATGTCCTGAGGCAGGCCAGGAAAGTCTGTGTGCATTTCCGCAGATCTTATAATGCCAGTGCTCGCCTGGCTGAGCTGCAAAAGGAGTTGAACCTGCCCAAGAACCGCCTTATATGTGACATGCCCACCAGGTGAAACTCAACGTTGGCCATGCTGCAGCGGCTGCACACGCAGCAGAGGGCCATCAATGAGTACCTGTGCGACTACGGCACCAGGACAGGGTCAGGGGAGCTTGGTTTTTTTTCTCCACGCCAGTGGGGCATGATCAGGGATGCATGCACTGTCCTGGCACCATTTGAGGAGGCCACGAGGATGGTGAGCAGTGACAGTGCATGCATCAGTGACACTGTACCTCTTGTCCACCTGTTGGAGCACACGCTGCGTGGAATAATGGACAGGGCACTTGAGGCAGAACAGAGGCAGGAAGAGGAGGACTTCCTTGCCTCTCAAGGCCCCCTTTACCCAGACAGTGTTCCTTCTGTCCCACCCATCGCACAGGAAGAGGAAGAGGAGGAGGAGGAGGAGGAGGAGGAGGATTGTGTCAGCATGGAGGTGGAGGCTGGCACTCAGCATCATCAGCAGCAGTCTTTTAGGGATGATTTACAGTCCCAAGAAACCAGTGGACTTGTACGTGGCTGGGAGGAGGTGGCTGCGGATCATGTCGTCCTTAGTGACCCAGAGGACTCCGGAGCGAATGCCTCAGCAAACCTACGCTGCATGGCCTCCCTGATCCTGCAAAGTCTGCGGAAGGATCCTCGTATTCTTCGGATCAAGGAGAGGGACCATTACTGGCTGGCCACTCTCCTTGATCCACGGTACAAGGGTAAGGTTGCGGACCTTATGTTACCTTCGCAGAGGGAGCAGAGGATGAGACAACTACGGGAGGCCTTGCAGAAAGGTCTGTGCAACGCGTTCCCAGAGACTGGGAGGTTACAAACTCCTGGTCCTGGACAACGAGTTGCTGAGGCTTCGGCCAGTCAAAGAAGGAGCGGTGGGGAAGGTGGCCGTCTGACCGATGCGTTCAGACAATTCTTTAGTCCGCAGCCCCAAAGTATGATCGGTTCCAGCAACCATCGCCAGCGTCTGATAAACATGGTGCAGGAATATCTAGGGGCAAGGTCAGACTTGGACACCTTCCCCACCGAAAATCCTCTGGCTTACTGGGTCTTGAGGATGGATCACTGGCCAGAGCTTGCACAGTATGCAATTGAGCTACTGGCCTGTCCTGCATCCAGCGTTCTTTCGGAACGCACATTCAGTGCTGCTGGAGGATTTGTCACGGATCACAGGGTGCGCCTGTCCACCGACTCGGTTGATCGACTGACTTTCATCAAGATGAACCAGTCTTGGATCACCACCAGCTACCACACACCTGATGCTGATATAACAGACTAATTGATTTTAACATGTCACATCCCTTCAAGACTGATGCTGATGCTGAGTGCCTGTGCTGTTATGTTGACTGGCTATCCTCCTCCTCCGAGTCCTCAATGATACGATTGATGATGATAGCTTGGAAGATCATTTTTGTTTATGGGTGCCGCCACCAGTGGCTAAGGCCCAATTTTTCAGCCCCTGTTTTACAGGGGCGTGTAATTACAATTTTTTTAGCAATAATTTGCCATAGGGCTCATTGCTGTGCTCCAAGTACAGTATCTGTGAGGGGTTGGAGTGTTGTGGCACCAGTGCCTAAGGCCCAATTTTTCAGCCCCTGTTTAACAGGGGCGTGTCATTACAATTTTTGAAGCAATACTTTGCAACAGGGCTCATTGCTGTGCTCCAAGTAACGTATCTGTGAGGGGTTGTAGTGTTGTGCCACCAGTGCCTAAGGCCCAATTTTTCAGCCCCTGTTCAACAGGGGCATGCAATTACAATTCTTGATCTAATAATTCACAGCAGGGCCCATTGCTGCACCCACCAAGAGTAACTCTGAGGGCTTACAGTGTTGTGGCAACGCCACCACCACCACCACCACCACGAAAGGCCCAATTTTTCAGCCCCTGTTCAAAAGGGGCATGTAATTACAATTCTTGATCTAATAATTCACAGCAGGGCCCATTCCTGCACCCACCAAGAGTAACTCTGAGGGCTTACAGTGTTGTGGCACCAGCACCACCATCAAAGGCCCAATTTTTACTACCACTGTTCAACAATTATATGTAATTAAAATTCCTGATATAATAGTTGACAGCAGGGCGTTCCAGCACCAACCAAGAGTAACTGTGAGTGCTTACAGTGTTGTGCCAACACCAACAACTAAGGGGCCTATTTCTGCAGAGTATATACGGCAGGTCCCTACTTTCAAACATCCAACTTACAAACGACTCCTACTTGCAAACGCAAGAAGACAACAGGAAGTGAGAGGAAATCTACCACTAGGAAGGAAAATTCTCTCCTGTAAGAATAAATATGGGAGAAAGGTGTCTCCTCTGTACTGATGCTTTATCAGCAATCCTTGTTTCAAGAAAAACACCACATTTCAAAAACAGTTGTCATTGGGACGGAAAGTGAGGTGAAATGTTCTGAACAGGGGCACAGACAGCAAAACAAATGTTACAGGGGTGATAACCATTACCTATGTTTTCCAAAAAGTTTAAAAATAGATTTTTGGGCTGGAGCTACACTTCAACAATGTACCTGTTCAAAATTACAAACAGATTCTACATAAGAACAAACCTACAGTCCCTGTCTTGTATGCACCGCCTGTATACGGCTGTTCAGAGTATATAGGGCCTTTTTTATTTTATGTGCGGGGTTCCCCTTAATATCCATACAAGACCCAAAGGGGCTGGTAATGGGCTGGGGTGGGGGGGGGGGGGGGTCATGGGGTAGCTATGCCATTTTTATTAAAGATTTTCATCCATATTACCGGGACCAGACATTACATTAAAGCCGCAAGCAGTTTTAAATGGCTTTTTTTTCCTTTAGAAGTGTCATTTTGTGCAGGGACAGTTCTAAACACGGGAAACACGTGGCACTTCACAGGCATACTTTAGACACCCCCCAGGTACGATATTTAAAGGAATATTTGACTTTTTTTTTTCACTTTATGCATCATTAAAATGACTGCTCCCGAAAAACGACCGTTTTTAAAACTTCTTTTTGCATTGATACATGTCCCCTGGTGCAGAACCCGGGTTCCCAAACCCTTTTTAGGACAATAACATGCATAATAGTTGTTATAATTAGCACTTTAGAATTCGAACGTTCGCATCCATTGTATTTAATAGGGTTCTAATGTTCGTACAAACTTTCGGTCCGTTCGCGGGTTCTGGTGCGAACCGAACCCGGGGGTGTTCGGCTCATCACTACTAGAGACAACAGTGCTGGTCGTGGACGCGGTGCATCGCCATCAGCACGTGGCCATGGGACACGCTTGTCCTTCTTTTCGGCAGCTGGACGTGTTGAGCCACATCATGCCGAAGACTTGGTAGAGTGGATGACCAAGCCCTCCTCATCCTCCTCATCCTCTCTCACCCAGGCTCAGGGTACTGGCAAAGCAGCTGCCAAAGCGTCCTCTTCCCTGGTATCAATGTCATCATCAGTCACTCCTTCTCTAGACCAACCATGTCCTCCTGAGGAGTCCCCCGAACTGTTTGAGCACAGTGTTGGGTACATGCTCCAGGAGGATGCCCAGCGTTTCGAAGGGTCTGATGATGATACCCAGCTAGAGGAAGGCAGTAGCGTGAGAGCAGAGAGAGGGGATGCTCAAGAAGGACACCAGTCTGGCAGTCATGTTCCAGCAGCTGCAGCATACTGCCAGATTGGCTCCAGTGATGAGGAGGGAGGGGATGATGAGGTAACTGACTCCACGTGGGTGCCTAATAGGAGAGAGGAGGAGGAGGAGGATGAGGAGGAGGCACATCTCCAACGAGGCAGGATGCCCTCGGGGGGCCAGCGTAAGGGCAGCACACCGACCGAATCACACAGCAGAGCTCCGCCTGTGCAGGGCGCTGCCTCTGCCCGTTATTCAAAAAGTTCTTTGGTGTGGGCCTTTTTTGAGTCGAGTGCATCAGATCGCACAGCTGCTGTTTGCTGTATGTCTCAAGCGTATATCGCGTGGCCAAAACATCACCCGCTTGGGCACCACATGCTTGACCAGACATATGTTGACCTGCCATGCAGCTCGTTGGCAAGCCTACCTTAAAGACCCACACCAAAGAACAAAGCTGACCTCTTCTTGCACCGCATCAGCTGGGATCTCCAACCCAACTATACTTCAGTCCTCTCTGAAACCTGCTCTGAGAGGAATGAAGGTGTAGAATTAGGTGTGTCACAGCCAAGTACTTGCGGGCACTCTGCTAGCAGTACACCGACGTCCGATTCTAGCAGGCAAATTTCCCTGCCCCAGCTGCTGGACCGTCAAAAGAAGTTCACTCCCAGCCATCCACATGCCCAGCGGTTGAATACTAGCTTGGCTAAATTGCTAGCACTTCAACTGCTGCCTTTTCAGTTGGTAGACTCGGCCCCCTTCCGTGAGTTTGTGCAATGTGCGGTTCCTCAGTGGCAGGTTCCCAAACGGCACTTTTTCTCACGGAAGGCGATTCCGGCTCTCTACCGGCATGTGGAAGGCAATGTCTTGGCCTCGCTGGACAGGGCGGTCAGCGGTAAGGTGCATATTACAGCTGACTCATGGTCCAGCAGGCATGGACAGGGACATTACCTTTCTTTCACGGCCCATTGGGTCACTCTTTTGGCAGCTGGGAAGGATGCAGGACAAGGTGCAGTAGTGTTGGAGGTTGTTCCACTGCCACGCCTCCAAAATGCTACTACTGGTTGTGACACACCTCTGTCCTCCACCCCCTCCTCTTCTTCTTCCTCCGTGGCCTCTTCCTGTGCTTTGTCCTCGGAACCAGCGGTGCTCCGTAGGCGTTCAAGGGGCTACGCAAGTACGCAGGCAAAAAGATGCCATGCCGTGCTTGCGCTGGTGTGTTTGGGGGACAGGAGCCACACTGGGGCAGAGGTTCTGTCTGCTCTGCAGGGGCAGGCCGAGAGGTGGTTGACGCCACGCCAGCTTAAGCCAGGAATGGTAGTTTGCGACAATGGCACCAACCTCCTCTCCGCTCTCCAACAGGGACAACTGACCCATGTGCCCTGTGTGGCTCATGTCCTTAACCTGGTGGTGCAGCGGTTCTTGGGCAGGTACCCGGGCTTACAGGATGTCCTGAGGCAGGCCAGGAAAGTCTGTGTGCATTTCCGCAGATCTTATAATGCCAGTGATCGCCTGGCTGAGCTGCAAAAGGAGTTGAACCTGCCCAAGAACCGCCTTATATGTGACATGCCCACCAGGTGGAACTCAACGTTGGCCATGCTGCAGCGGCTGCACACGCAGCAAAGGGCCATCAATGAGTACCTGTGCGACTACGGCACCAGAACAGGGTCAGGGGAGCTCGTTTTTTTTTCACCACGCCAGTGGGGCATGATCAGGGATGCATGCACTGTCCTGGCACCATTTGAGGAGGCCACGAGGATGGTGAGCAGTGACAGTGCATGCATCAGTGACACTGTACCTCTTGTCCACCTGTTGGAACATATGCTGCGTTGAATAATGGACAGGGCACTTGAGGCAGAACAGAGGCAGGAAGAGGAGGACTTCCTTGCCTCTCAAGGCCCCCTTTACCCAGACAGTGTTCCTTCTGTCCCACCCATCGCACAGGAAGAGGAGGAGGAGGAGGAGGAGGATTGTGTCAGCATGGAGGTGGAGCCTGGCACTCAGCATCATCAACAGCAGTCTTTTAGGGATGATTTACAGTCCCAAGAAACCAGTGGACTTGTACGTGGCTGGGAGGAAGTGGCTGCGGATCATGTCGTCCTTAGTGACCCAGAGGACTCCGGACCGAATGCCTCAGCTAACCTACGCTGCATGGCCTCCCTGATCCTGCAAAGTCTGCAGAAGGATCCTCGTATTCTTCGGATCAAGGAGAGGGACCATTACTGGCTGGCCACTCTCCTTGATCCACGGTACAAGGGTAAGGTTGCGGACCTTATCTTACCGTCGCAGAGGGAGCAGAGGATGAGAAAACTCCGGGAGGCCTTGCAGAAAGGTCTGTGCAACGCGTTCCCAGAGACTGGGAGGTTACAAACTCCTGGTCCTGGACAACGAGTTGCTGAGGCTTCGGTCAGTCAAAGAAGGAGCGGTGGGGAAGGTGGCCATCTGACCGAAGCGTTTAGACAATTCTTTAGTCCACAGCCCCAAGGTATGATCGGTTCCAGCAACCATCGCCAGCGTGTGATATACATGGTGCAGGAATACCTAGGGGCAAGGTCAGACTTGGACACCTTCCCCACCGAAAATCCTCTGGCTTACTGGGTCTTGAGGATGGATCACTGGCCAGAGCTTGCACAGTATGCAATTGAGCTACTGGCCTGTCCTGCATCCAGCGTTCTTTCAGAACGCACATTCAGTGCTGCTGGAGGATTTGTCACGGATCACAGGGTGCGCCTGTCCACCGACTCTGTTGATCGACTGACCTTCATAAAGATGAACCAGTCTTGGATCACCACCAGCTACCAAACACCTGAAGCTGATATAACAGACTAATTTATTTTCAAATGTCACATCCCTTCAAGACTGATGCTGATGCTGAGAGACTATCCTGTTATGTTGACTGACTATCCTCCTCCTCCTCAATGATCCGATTGACGATGATAGCTTGGAAGAACATTTTTGTTTCTGGGTGCCCCCACCAGTGGTTAAGGCCCAATTTTTCAGCCCCCTGTTTAACAGGGGTGTGTTATTTCAGTTTTTTATGCAATGCTTTGCAGCAGGGCTCATTCCTGCACTCCAACTAGAGTATCTGGGAGTGGTTGCAGTGTCGTGGCACCAGCACCAGTGGCTAAGGCCCAATTTTTCAGCCCCTGTTTAACAGGGGCGTGTAATTACAATTTTTGATGCAATACTTTGCAACAGGGCTCATTGCTGTGCTCCAAGTACAGTATCTGTGAGGGGTTGCAGTGTTGTGGCACCAGTGGCTAAGGCCCAATTTTTCAGCCCCTGTTTAACAGGGGCATGTAATTACAATTTTTTATGCAATGCTTTGCAGCAGGGCTCATTCCTGCACTCCAACTAGAGTATCTGGGAGAGGTTGCAGTGTCGTGGCACCAGCACCAGTGGCTAAGGCCCAATTTTTCAGCCCCTGTTTAACAGGGGCGTGTAATTACAATTTTTGATGCAATACTTTGCAACAGGGCTCATTGCTGTGCTCCAAGTACAGTATCTGTGAGGGGTTGCAGTGTTGTGTCACCAGTGCCTAAGGCCCAATTTTTCTGCCCCTGTTTGACAGGGGCATGTAATTACAATTCTTGATCTAATAATTCACAGCAGGGCCCATTCCTGCGCCCACCAAGACTAACTGTGAGGCCTTACAGTGTTGTGTCAACACCACCACCACCACCACCACCAAAGGCCCAATTTTACAGCCCCTGTTTAACAGGGGCGTGTAATTACAATTTTTGATGCAATACTTTGCAACAGGGCTCATTGCTGTGCTCCAAGTACAGTATCTGTGAGGGGTTGCAGTGTTGTGGCACCAGTGCCTAAGGCCCAATTTTTATGCCCCTGTTTAACAGGGGCATGTAATTACAATTCTTGATCAAATAATTCACAGCAGGGCCCATTCCTGCGCCCACCAAGACTAACTGTGAGGCCTTACAGTGTTGTGTCAACACCACCACCACCACCACCACCAAAGGCCCAATTTTTCAGCCCCTGTTTAACAGGGGCGTGTAATTACAATTTTTGATGCAATACTTTGCAACAGGGCTCATTGCTGTGCTCCAAGTACAGTATCTGTGAGGGGTTGCAGTGTTGTGGCACCAGTGCCTAAGGCCCAATTTTTCTGCCCCTGTTTGACAGGGGCATGTAATTACAATTCTTGATCTAATAATTCACAGCAGGGCCCATTCCTGCGCCCACCAAGACTAACTGTGAGGCCTTACAGTGTTGTGTCAACACCACCACCACCACCACCACCAAAGGCCCAATTTTTCAGCCCCTGTTTAACAGGGGCGTGTAATTACAATTTTTGATGCAATACTTTGCAACAGGGCTCATTGCTGTGCTCCAAGTACAGTATCTGTGAGGGGTTGCAGTGTTGTGGCACCAGTGCCTAAGGCCCAATTTTTATGCCCCTGTTTAACAGGGGCATGTAATTACAGTTCTTGATCAAATAATTCACAGCAGGGCCCATTCCTGCGCCCACCAAGACTAACTGTGAGGCCTTACAGTGTTGTGTCAACACCACCACCACCACCACCACCAAAGGCCCAATTTTTCAGCCCCTGTTCAACAGGGGCATGCAATTACAATTCTTGATCTAATAATTCACAGCAGGGCCCATTCATGCGCCCACCAAGAGTAACTGTGAGGGCTCACAGTGTTGTGGCAACACCAACATGTAAGGTGCAAATTTCAGCTGAGTATTTACGGCAGGCCCCTTCTTTCAAACATCCAACTTACAAACGACTCCTCCTTGCAAACGGAAGGATACAACAGGAAGTGAGAGGAAATCTACCCCTAGGAAGGCAAATTCTCTCCTGTAAGAGTTAATATGGGAAAAAAGTGTCTCCTCTCCACTGATGCTTTATCACCAATTCTTGTTTCAATAAAAACCCCAAATTTTCAAAAAACATTTGTCATTAGGACGGAAAGTGAGGTGAACTGTTCTGAACAGGTGCACACTGCACAGACAGCAAAACAAATGTTACAGGGGTGATAACCCTTCCCTATGTTTTCCAAAAAGCTTAAAAATAGATTTTTTGCCTGGAGCTACACTTAAACAATGTACCTGTTCAAAATTACAAACAGATTCTACATAAGAACAAACCTACAGTCCCTGTCTTGTATGCACCGCCTGTATACGGCTGTTCAGAGTATATAGGGCCTTTTTTATTTTGTGTGCGGGGCTCCCCTTAATATCCATACAAGACCCAAAGGGGCTGGTAATGGGCTGGGGTAGGGGGGGGGGGTGTGTGATGGGGTAGCTATGCCATTTTTCTTAAAGATTTTCATCCATATTACCGGGACCAGACATTACATTAAAGCCGCAAGCAGTTTTAAATGGCTTTTTTTCCTTTAGAAATGTAATTTTGTGCAGGGACAGTTCTAAACACGGAAAACACGTGGCACTTCACAGGCATACTTTAGACACCCCCCAGGTACGATATTTAAAGGAATATTTGACTTTTTTTTTTTTTCACTTTATGCATCATTAAAATGACTGCTTCAGAAAAACGGCCGTTTTTAAAACTTCTTTTTGCATTGATACATGTCCCCTGGTGCAGAACCCGGGTTCCCAAACCCTTTTTAGGACAATAACATGCATAATAGTCGTTATAATTAGCACTTTAGATTTCAAACGTTCGCATCCATTGTATTTAATAGGGTTCTAAAGTTCGTGCGAACTTTCGGTCCGTTCGCGGGTTCTGGTGCTAACCGAACCCGGGGGTGTTCGGCTCATCACTATTTGTAAGTTGGATGTTTGAAAGTAGGGGCCTGCCGTATATACTCTGCAGAAATTTGGCCCTTAGGTGTTGGTTTTGCCACAACACTGTAAGCCCTCACAGTTACTCTTGGTGGGCGCTGGAACGCCCTGCTGTGAGCTCTTATATCAAGAATTTTAATTACATGACATTGTTGAACAGTGGTAGGAAAAATTGGGCCTTTGGTGGTGGTGGTGTCTCTGGTGCCACAACACTGTAAGTCCTCACAGTTACTCTTGGTGGGCGCAGCAATGGGCCCAGCTGTAAAATATTAGATCAAGAATTGTAATCACATGCCCCTGTTGAACAGGGGCAGAAAAATTGGGCCTTTGGTGGTGGTGGTGTTGTCACAACACTGTAAGCCCTCACAATTACTCTTGGTGGGCACAGGAATGGGCCCTGCTGTGAATTATTAGATTGAGAATTGTAATTACATGCCCCTGTTGAACAGGGGCATAAAAATTGTGCCTTAGGCACTGGTGCCACAACACTGCAACCCCTCACAGATACTGTACTTGGAGCGCAGCAATGAGCCCTGTTGCAAAGTATTGCATCAAAAATTTTAATTACACGCCCCTGTTAAACAGGGACTGAAAAATTGGGCCTTAGGCACTGGTGCTGGTGCCACAACACTGCAAACCCTCACAGATACTGTAGTTGGAGCACAGCAATGAGCCCTGCTGCAAATCATTGCATCAAAAATTGTAAAGACACGCCCCTGTTAAACAGGGGCTGAAAAATTGGGCCTTGGCCACTGGTGGCGATGCCCAGAACCAAAAATGTTCTTTCAAGCTATCAACATGATTATTGAGGAGGAAGAGGATAGTCACTCAGCATAACAGGATAGTCACTCAGCATTAGCATAGGCAGTCTTGAAGGGATCTGACATTTCCCAAAAAATTATTTGGTTACATCAGCATCAGGTGCTTGGTAGCTGGTGGTGATCCAAGACTGATCCATTTTTATGAAGGTCAGTCGATCGACCGAGTCGGTGGACAGGCGCACCCTGTGATCGGTTACAAAGCCTCCAGCAGCACTGAATGTGCGTTCCGGAAGAATGCTGGATGCAGGACCGGCCAGTAGCTCAATTGCATACTGTGCAAGCTCTGGCCAGTGATCCATCCTCAAGACCCGGTAACCCAGAGGATTTTCGGTGGGAAAGGTGTCCAAGTCTGACCTTGCCCCTAGGTATTCCTGCACCATGTAAACTAGACGCTGGCGATGGTTGCTGGAAGCGATCATACCTTGGGGCTGCATACTAAAAAATTGTCTGAACGCATCGGTCGGACGGCCACCTTCTCCACTGCTTCTTCTTTGACTGCCCGGAGCCTCAGCAACACGTTGTCCAGGACCAGGAATTTGTAACCTCCCAGTCTCTGGGAACGCGTTGCACAGACCTTTCTGCAAGGCCTCCCGAAGATGCTTCATCTTCTGCTCCCTCTGCGACGGCAAGATAAGGTCCGCAACCTTACCTTTGTAACGTGGATCAAGGTGGGTTGCCAGCCAGTAATGATCCCTCTCCTTGGTCGCACGAATACGAGGATCCTTGCGCAGGCTTTGCAGGATCAGGGAGGCTTGCTGAGGCATTCGGTGCAGAGTCCTCTGGGTCACTGAGGACGACATGATTCGCAGCCACTTCCTCCCAGCCACGTACAAGTCCATGGGTGTCTTGGGACTGTAATTGATCCCTTGAAGGCTGCTGCTGATGCTGAGTGCTAGGCTCCACCTCCAAGCTGACACAATAATCCTCCTCCTCCTCCTCTTCCTGTGTGATAGCCGGGCCAGCAGGAATACTGTCTGGATAAAGGGGGCCTTGAGAGGTAAGGAAGTCCTCCTCTTCCTGCCTCTGTTGTGCCTTAAGTGCCCTGTCCATTATTCAACGTAGCGTGTGCTCCAACAGGTGGACATGAGGGACAGTGTCACTGATGCATGCACTGTCACTGCTCACCATCCTCGTGGCCTCCTCAAATGGTGCCAGGACAGTGCATGCATCCCTGATCATGGCCCACTGGCGTGGGGAAAAAAATCCAAGCTCCCCTGACCCTGTCCTGGTGCCATATTGCAACAGATACTCATTGATGGCCCTTTGCTGCGTGTGCAGCGGCTGCAGCATGGCCAACGTAGAGTTTCACCTGGTGGGCATGTCACAGATTAGGCGGTCTTGGGCAGGTTGTAATCCTTTTGCAGGTCTGCCAGCCGAGCACTGGCATTATATGACCGGCGGAAATGCCCGCAAAGTTTCCTGGCCTGCTTCAGGACCTCCTTTAAGCCTGGGTACCTGCCCAAGAACCGCTGCACCACCAAGTTAAGGACGTGAGCCAAACAGGGCACATATGTCAGTTGTCCCTGTCGGAGGGCGGAGAGGAGGTTGGTGCCATTGTCGGAAACCACCTTTCCTGGCTTAAGCTGGCGTGGCGTCAACCACCTCTGAGCCTGCCCCTGCAGAGCTGACAGAATCTCTGCCCCAGTGTGGCTCCTGTCCCCCAAGCACACCAGCTCAAGCACCGCATGGCATCTTTTTGCCTGCGTACTTGCGTAGCCCCTTAAACGCCTACGGAGCACCGCTGGTTCCGAGGACAAAGCACAGGTAGAGGCCATGGAGGAAGAAGAAGAGGAGGGGATGGAGGAGAGAGGTGTGTCAGAATCACCAGTAGTAACATTTTGGAGGCGTGGTGGCGGAACAACCTCCAACACTACTGCACCTTGTCCTGCATCCTTCCCAGCTGCCAGCAGAGTCACCCAATGCGCCGTGAAAGATAGGTAACGTCCCTGTCCATGCCTGCTAGACCATAAGTCAGCGGTAATATGCACCTTACCGCTGACCACCCTGTCCAGCGAGACCAAGACATTGCCTTCCACATGCCGGTAGAGAGCCGGAATCGCCTTCCGTGAGAAAAAGTGTCGTTTGGAAACCTGCCACTGAGGAACCGCACATTCAACAAACTCACGGAAAGTGGCAGAGTCTACCAACTGAAAAGGCAGCAGTTGAAGTGCTAGCAATTTAGCTAAGCTGGGAGTGAACTTCTTTCGGTGGTGCAGCAGCCGTGGCAGGGAAATTTGCCTGGTACAATCGGACGTCGGTGTACCGATAGCAGATTGTCCGCAAGTACTTGGCTGTGACACACCGAATTCTACACCTTCATTCCTCTCTTGGGTCTTTTAGGTACGCTTGCCAACGGACTGCATGGCAGGTCGACATATGTCTGGTCAAGCACGTGGTGCCCAAACGGCTGATGTTTTGGCCACGCGAGATACGCTTTAGACATATGTTGCAAATGGCAACAGTGCGATCTGCTGCACATGTCTGAAAAAAGGCCCACACCAAAGAACTTTTGGAATAACGCGCAGAGACAGCAGCGCCCTGCACATGCAGAACTCTGCGGTGTGATGTGGTTGGTGTGCTGCCCTTAAGCTGACCCCTGTAGGGCATCCTGCCTCGTTGGAGATGTGCCTCCTCCTCCTCCTCCTCCTCCTCTCTCCTATCAGGCACCCACCTGGAGTCAGTGACCTCATCATCCCCTCCCTCCTCATCACTGGAGCCAATCTGGCAGTATGCTGCAGCTGGGGGAACATGACTGCCAGATTGCTGTCCTTGTTGGGCACCCCCTCTCTCTGGGCTCACATTACTACCCCCTCTCTCTGAGCTCACGTTACTGCCTTCCTCCAGCTGGGTACCATCATCGAAGCCTTCAAAACGCTGGGCATCCTCCTGGAGCATGTACCCAACACTGTGGTCAAACAGTTCGGGGGACTCCTCAGGAGGACATGGTGGGGCTAGGGAAGGAGTGACTGATGCCATTGAGCCGAGGGAAGAGGCCGCTTTGGCAGCTGCTTTGCCAGACAAAGTACCCTGAGCCTGGGTGAGAGAGGACAAGGAGGAGGAGGACGGCTTGGTCATCCACTCTACCAAGTCTTGGGCATGTTGCGGCTCAACATGATCAGCTGCCGAAAAGAAGGACAAGCGTGTCCCACGGCCACGTGCTGATGAGGATGCATCGTGTCCACGACCAGCAGCACTGTTGCCTCTAGACACAGAGCCTGCTTGCCCTCTTTTATTGCCTCGTGATTGTCTACCTCTCCTTGTTTGCTGTCAGGCACACCAGTAATGAAAATGGCTTTGGCAGCGCATTGGCGCGTGCTGGTGCTCGCATGTGCAATAGCGGCTCATCGGCACGCACTGGTGCGTGCATGCGAGGTAGCGGCGCGTCGGCTTGCGGCTCTTGGCGCCAAATGGGGCACCCAGCGGCGGCTCTTGGCGCCAAATGGTGCTATTTAAAGGGGCTGATGACTGGGCTCCTTGCTGTTCGGTCTACAGCGTTACCTGAGACCTCTGACCCTTGCCTACCTGTATCCTGCTCCAGCTGACCCTTCCTGGCTTGTTTGACTACCCCTGCTTATCTACCTGCACCTGACCTTCGGCCTGTGTTGACTTCGTTCCTGCCTGCTCCTCCTGCTACCTTGTTGCCAGCCTGTTGCCGAACCTGCCTATACCTGAGACCACGTTCCTGTCTATCCCGTCTGCTACCTTGCTGCCAGCCCGTTACCGAACCTGCCTGTACCTGAGACCAGCCAGCTGCCTAAACCTGCTTATACCTGCTCCTGCTCCAGTGTTTACCTGCTTTGGACTGGTGTACCCACTCTTCCAGCCCATCTGACCGCACCTGCCTGAGCTTCAGTCTTCAGTTTGACAGCTGTTCCCGGATCCGTTCCAGTCCCTGCTTAAGCTCCGGTCCAGCTTGTCTACCAGCAACTCTGCCAGGCTCTCGTGCGACTCTGCACTCTTGCGCCTCCTGTCTTCACTACCAGGGGCCTCGAGTGAGAGGTGTAAGAGTGGCCTCCCTCTGCATATCAGATTCTTCCACCAGGTACGTGACATTTGCCTTTCAGACATACCAATGGCCTGCAGTGAGATGTAGCTGCACAAAGGTTATATATATATATATATATATATATTGTGAGGGGGTTAGCTCGGCAGCGGGTGTGTGTGACCCCCGAGATGGGCTCCCCACACAAAAACAGGCCCAGCAAACGGAGGTTGTGGTTTTCAAAATCAAAAAGGTGCGGTTTATTTTCTATTTACAGTGACAAAACACAGCAAAGCAAAAGAAACATAAACAAAATAAATCCTGGTCAACTTGACCTCTGACTAAACATACAGGTTTCCTAACTAACAACTGGGATCAGCCTAGTGCTGTCCTAGTCCCTAAGTCCCTGGTTTTAAATGTCCAAGCAAATAGCCACACAGGCTTTGTCTCACCGCACAGGGGTTCACTCTCCCTAGACAGTCCACACAGGTCTGGTTCCAGGCATGAGCTAACATCTAATGAAGCTGGGAGTTCTTATAGAGGCCTAAATGAGCTGACAAGGTTCAGCTGGTCTCCTCATCTCTGTTTGCACGACGCCCCACACTCTCCCTAGAGGTATGAGTCATCCATGAGCCCACTAGCCTTATACAACTCTCCACCTAGTTGTATAAGTCGGCGTAAAGCCTGAATCTGGGCGAAATATATCTACCCCCCTGGATGCAACCAGGTGACTTTACCTTCCTGCTGTCACATACCCCCCCCTCTTGTTTTAACCTCGGGGTTGGAACACCAGCAATCAGGCATTCATGTACTCGAGACAAAGCATCCACATTCCCCATTTGAACGCCAGGGCGATGCTTTACTGTGAAGTTGAATTCCTGGAGGGCCAGGAACCACCTATTCACTCTTCTATTTGTTTCCTTGTTTTGAGCCATCCACTTTAACGGAGCGTGATCCGTAACCATGTCAAAGTGCCTACCTAGCAGGTAGTACCGAAGGGAATCTAGAGCCCACTTCACCGCTAAACACTCCTTTTCAACGGTGGCGTAATTTACCTCATGGGACTTCAACTTCCTGCTGAGGTAAATGACTGGGTGCTCTTCCCCGTTCCAGACCTGGGACAATACTGCTCCTAACCCCACATCTGACGCATCACTTTGTACGACAAAGTCTTTAGAGAAGTCGGGTGAGTACAACACTGGCTGGCTACATAAGGCTTGTTTCAAGAATTGGAATGCTGCCTCAGCCTCGGGGGTCCATTTAATCATGACCGACCCTTTCCCCTTCGTCAGGTTGGTTAGGGGCACAGCCTTAGAAGCAAAGTGGGGAATGAATCACCGATAATACCCAGCGATTCCCAGAAAGGCTCGTACCTGCTTCTTGCTGTTGGGACGTGGCCAACTCTGGATGGCCTCGACTTTGTTGAGTTGGGGTTTTATTACTCCCCTCCCAATGGTGTACCCAAGATATTTGGCCTCCTCCTGCCCAATGGTACACTTCTTGGGGTTAGCCGTAAACCCCGCTTCCCGAACAGAGTCCAGGACTGCTTGCACTTTTGGCAGATGTGAGGCCCAATCTGTGCTATGGACAATTATGTCATCCAGGTAAGCCGCAGCATACTTCCGATGGGGCCTCAGCATCTGGTCCATTTTCCGCTGGAATGTGGCCGGCGCATTCTGTAACCCGAACGGCATTCTTTTATATTGGAACGCCCCGTCTGGGGTTACAAATGCGGTTTTCTCTTTGGCCGACTTGGCCAGGGGGATTTGCCAATACCCTTTTGTGAGGTCAAGAGTCGTCATGTATCGGGCTGTTCCCAGCCGGTCGATCAACTCATCTATACGTGGCATGGGGTAGGTGTCAAATTTTGTAACTTTGTTCAACTGACGAAAATCGTTACAAAATCGCCAGCTCCAATCCGGTTTAGGCACCAACACAATGGGACTAGACCAATCACTTTGGGACTCCTCTATCACCCCTAAGTTCAGCATTTTCTGTACTTCCTCCCGTATTGCCTCCCGTCGGGCCTCTGGGATCCGATAGGGTTTTAACTTCACCCTTTCACCGGGCGGGGTAATGATGTCATGCTCTACCCCAGATGTTTGTCCCGGCAGCTCAGAGAATACCTCCTTGTTGCGAGGCACAAACTCCTTAACCTCCTGTTGTTGGGGTTGTGACAAGGTGGCTGCTATTCCAACCTCAGGAATCACGCAACCAGTTTGAGCTGGTGACCAAGTGTCTGCGACTAGGGACTCTCTATCCCTCCAGGCTTTCAACAGATTAACGTGATAGATCTGTTCGGGCTTTCGCCTTCCTGGTTGTCTGACCTTGTAATTCACTTCGCTCACTTTTTCCATTATCTCGTAGGGGCCTTGCCATTTGGCAAGGAATTTACTTTCAACCGTAGGGACAAGTACCAGTATCCTATCCCCCGGGGAAAAGGTACGGGTCTTGGCTCCACGGTTGTACACTCTCTGCTGTGCTAACTGCGCTTGGGCCAAATGTTCCTTCACAATGGGCATTACCTGTGCAATTCGGTCTTGCATCAGGGCGACATGCTCAATCACACTCCTGTGGGGAGAACTCTCACTTTCCCAAGTTTCCTTGGCAATATCCAACAGCCCTCTTGGGTGTCTCCCATACAGTAACTCAAAGGGGGAGAATCCCGTAGAGGATTGGGGCACCTCCCTAATAGCAAACATCAGATAAGGAAGTAGACAGTCCCAATCCTTTCCATCTCTATCCACCACTTTCTTCAACATTTGTTTTAGGGTTTTGTTGAACCTTTCAACCAGCCCATCGGTTTGGGGGTGATACACAGATGTACGTAATTGCGTCACTTTGAACAATTTACACAGCTCCTTCATAACCCGGGACATAAAGGGTGTACCTTGGTCCGTAAGCAGTTCTTTACAAATACCCACCCGGCTAAACACAAGAGATAGCTCTTTGGCTATGGTTTTGGCCGAGGTATTTCGGAGAGGGATCGCTTCTGGATAACGGGTGGCATAGTCCATTATAACTAATATGTACTGGTGCCCCCTAGCGGACTTGATTATAGGACCTACCAAATCCATGGCGATCCTCTCAAACGGGACCTCAATGATGGGTAGAGGGACCAGCGGGCTACGGAAATGTGGCATCGGGGCCGACCTCTGACACACAGGGCAGGAGGAACAATAATTTTCTATGTCCTTCATCACCCCCGGCCAATAGAATCTCTGTAATACCCTCTCTCGGGTTTTCTCTGTCCCCAGATGACCTCCAAGAATGTGCCCATGGGCCAACTCCAACACCAACTTCCTGTAAGGTTTGGGCACCACAAGCTGCTCAACGGTTTCTTCTGCCCTTTTTGCCACCCGATACAGTAGGTCCTTCTCTACGCTGAAGTATGGGTAAGTGCAGGTATTATCTGGGTTCACTAACTCGCCATCTATTTTCACTACATTTTCCCGTGCCTTTATTAGGGCGGGGTCTTTCAACTGTTCTGTGGCAAAGTTTTCCCTGTGAACCTCAAGATCAGAAAACTCCACAGACGGTAGGTTTTCGTCTGAGGAGGTGGGCTCCTCTCCAGTTTCTTGAGTCTCCCCTGCCAATACTGATAAGGGAAATTCCGGAGAGTCCTCACCACTCTCAGGGGAGTTCTGGCTATCACATTCCTGGTACATAGGGGCACCAGTGGGGGGCTCAGGATCATCCCACAGTTCCCAGAACTTCGGAAAATCCCTTCCCACAATGGCGTCATGCGGTAACTGAGATACTAAGCCCACTGGATGAGAGAGGGTACCTTTGGGGGTCTCGAAACACACTGTAGTCACTGGATACTCTCGGGTGTCCCCATGCACACAAATAACAGCTACCTTGCTATTCCCAGAGACCTCTGTTTTAACTAACTCAGCCTTTATCAGGGTCACAAGGCTACCTGAATCCAACAATACCACAACATTTCTACCATTAACACACATTTTGCATAAATGTTTCTCAGTTCCTCGAATGGCAGTGCATGCGACTGTCGCACACAGCGACTGACGTCTGCCCGTCAGAAAGTCACACTGCATGGGTTCCTCCACAACCGGGGCAATTGGCTGCAATATGTCCCGCTTGCCGGCAGCGGTAGCAAACGATCCTTCTTGCGGCCTCTTGAGCCGCTGATTTCCCAGGCTGTTCTCGCCAAACTTGGGGTAGAGCTCCCACCCTCTCACTCTCTCCACCCTCACCCCTTGGAATCCTCTTATCCGCCCCTGGGGATGGTCTGGTCTTAGGGTGGAAAGTCCGAGTGTCTCTGGAAGAGGCCGTCAGGTTCTCTGTAGCCAAGTATTTCTCCACACGATCCACAAGACCATCGGCCGTCTCTGGGTCTCCATGGCTTACCCACTTTTGGATGGCAGTAGGAAGAGCTCTCAAAAACCGATCCATTACAACACGTTCCACAATCTTTGGTGCGGACAAAGTCTCTGGCTGTAGCCACTTTCTGCTCAGGTGAATGAGATCATACATTTGAGACCTGGGGGGTTTTCCAAGCTGGAAAGTCCAGTTATGCACACGCTGAGCCCGGACAGCCTGGGTGACACCCAGCCTTGCCAATATTTCAGCTTTTAGCATCACATAGTCTTTTGCTTGGTTAGGCTCTAGGTCATAGTAAGCTTTCTGCGATTCACCAGTTAACAGAGGAGCCACCAGTCCAGCCCACTGCTCCTCAGGCCACTTTTCTCTTTCAGTGGTCCTTTCAAATGTGGTCAAAAATACCTCTGGATCATCCTCTCCAGTCATTTTTGTCAATAAACGACTCACCCCCAAAGGACGCGGTATTAGTGGGACGGCTTTCCTCACTGGTCTGCGGACGTTGCTGCATTACTGCTTCCATCTGTTGTTGTAGTCTCTGCTCTTGCTTCTGCAACAGGTCTATGAAGCGGGCCTCAGATTGCTGCTGGGCTTGTTGCTGAGCCTCCAGACTCTGTTGCAAAGTTGCGTTTGTCTGCTGCTGGGCTGCAAGGCTCTGTTGATGAGCTTGCTGCTGGGCTGCGAAGTTCTTTTGCAAACCTGCATTTGTCTGCTGTTGATTGGCATTTGCTAGAGCCAGCTGCTTCAGTATCTCCTCCATGCTGGCTTAAAAAAAAAAACTGCCACTGGTTCTCCACCAACTGTGAGGGGGTTAGCTCGGCAGCGGGTGTGTGTGACCCCCGAGATGGGCTCCCCACACAAAAACAGGCCCAGCAAACGGAGGTTGTGGTTTTCAAAATCAAAAAGGTGCGGTTTATTTTCTATTTACAGTGACAAAACACAGCAAAGCAAAAGAAACATAAACAAAATAAATCCTGGTCAACTTGACCTCTGACTAAACATACAGGTTTCCTAACTAACAACTGGGATCAGCCTAGTGCTGTCCTAGTCCCTAAGTCCCTGGTTTTAAATGTCCAAGCAAATAGCCACACAGGCTTTGTCTCACCGCACAGGGGTTCACTCTCCCTAGACAGTCCACACAGGTCTGGTTCCAGGCATGAGCTAACATCTAATGAAGCTGGGAGTTCTTATAGAGGCCTAAATGAGCTGACAAGGTTCAGCTGGTCTCCTCATCTCTGTCTGCACGACGCCCCACACTCTCCCTAGAGGTATGAGTCATCCATGAGCCCACTAGCCTTATACAACTCTCCACCTAGTTGTATAAGTCGGCGTAAAGCCTGAATCTGGGCGAAATATATCTACCCCCCTGGATGCAACCAGGTGACTTTACCTTCCTGCTGTCACAATATATATATATATATTTGTCTGTACTGATAATGCAGCTATCAGAATCAACTGCCTGCTGTGGTATTAGTATGGGAAAAGCAGCAGCAGCAGTTAGTTTTAGGTGAAAACTGTGCAGAGAGGGACACAGTACACTGAAAATACTTGCAGCTCTCTGCCTGTGGTTTAATTATGAGAACACCACTATTAGTCACTCACTAACTGTATTCAGGTAAGCTTTAGGTGAACGCTATGCAAAGCACACAGTACACTAAATGAAACACTGACTGTCTGCAGCTAGCACAATCACCTGCCTGCCTGTCACAGTATTGAGAAAACTAGGAACGTATCTAGCTAAACAGAATACAGTGTATAAATATATATACAACACCTAGGATGCATATATATCCTCTACACACTGTAACTGCAGCTAACTGACTCGCCTGCCTGCTTTATCTAACTCAATATAAATGACACTGTCTGTCTCTGTAAACTCTCTCGTTTCACAACTCCAACACACTACACAAGGCTGCCGAGCCGGCGGCCTTATATAGTGTGGGGTGTGTACTAAACCCCCTGAGCCATAATTGGCCAAAGTCACCCTGGCTTTGGCCAATTATGGCTCTCCATTTTTTCTGTGCTGTGATTGGCCAAAGCATGCGGGTCATAGGCCAATCATCAGCCAGCAATGCACTGCGATGCCGCAGTGAATTATGGGCCGGGACGCGCCACTCGAATTTGGCGCGAATGGCCCATAATGTTTGATCTTCGTCCAACGATCGAACGGCCGATGTTCGAGTCGAACATGGGTCCGACTCGAACACGAAGCTCATCCCTATTTATGTTTAGCTTAGTAATGATACTGGTGTAATATATAAAGGAGAATAAAAAACTTAAGGGCAGTTCCATAATGACCCCTTAATTTATTGTATTAGGTATGTCCTCCATTAGTCCTCATCTAGACGGGCAACGAGACCAAGTTCTTTGACTTTGTTGATTTTCTGAACAGCATCTTCACAGGGGCTGTGTTTATGCCAGAAATTTCACTCTGCAATATTTCCTTTCTGGATGTAATGATTACCAAGTCCCAAGACTCCCTTTTCACACCCCCCTTTACTAAACCCACTGACAGAAACAAACTCTTGCATTACCAAACATCTTCTCAATAGCCTGCCAATTTCTCAGTTTATGAGAGTTTTGCATATCTGCTCCAATTAAGATAAGCAACAACAACTCAACAAGATGTACGACAAGTTTCTTGAAAGGGGGTACACTGCAAAGGTACTTGATTGTGCATTGGCCAGATCTATGATCACTCACACCAGACCAACTGGGCCTTTGGAGAGACCAATGTTCATCCACACGTTTAACCGGGAGCCTGATCACATCAGACAGGCAGTAACACAAAATCTACACATCCTACAGGTCAACAGTACACTGACATCTTAGTGTTTATTTTAATGTTGCAGTGTATGTCTTAGTACGGGCTCGAGAGTTTCAGACAGTGGGTGGTTTGGCCCTCGGGGGAGTCTCTCCCATGGGGGGAGGGGCTTCCCCCCCGGTGGTGGGGTGGGCCCTCTCCGGGGGGCGGTTCGCTTGGTGGGCCGGGACTACGTTTCATAGCGCTAGAGCCCATGTTGGGAGAGGCTTATACATGACTGGTTGACCAGGATTAGATTACTGCTCCCCATGACGGGACATTATTCATCAATACTTATAAGACAGGAGTGGTCTGTGTTGTGCAATGATTAATGGCAAGCTACCCTCAGGATGTTTCTACTACTGTACAATAATACACTGTGATACTTTTGTATTTTGTATTTTTTGAAAAATTCTTTAATAAATATCATTGAAACATAAAATGGTGCCACTATTTGCACATAGACGCAATAAGACACTTTGTGATTTTCTTGTTCAAGCCGACCCTAGACAAAAATATGCCAAAAATACACCCAGGATTTCCCAGAAAACTGGGTGTTACAATTGCCACAGTTGCAATGTTTGTAGTGCTCTAATATGCGGCAAGTACTTCACGCACCCACACAAAGGGAATCGCTACCGTATTCAGGCATATCTGAACTATAACACTGATTGTGTATACGTCCTCAAAAGTCCACGTGCACTTGCCTATGTGGGCAAAACAACCGCTCCTTTTAAAAGGAGGTTCCAAAAGCACAGGAGCTTAGGATCGCCCTGTCCAATATGGAGGAAGGCACACAGATAGATCCCAACAAACCAGTGGCGGTTCACTTTGTCAAGTATAAACATCAAATACATGAACTGATGGGTATGGTCATTGAACATGTGCAACAGCCCATCAGAGGCGGTGACCGTTTGCTTCTACAACGCAAAGCTCACTGTATTCATATTCTTGGTACGGTCTATCCTGAACGACTCAACAGCAATCTATCATTTCTAATTTTCTTAGATCATAGATAGTATTTTGCATACTTGAAAATGCTCCAATTAATCCTTTATGAGACCTACAGTATGTGTTATTTACTTACCTTTTTACTGTTTGTAGAATTTTTTTCATTTTTTTTTCTAGCTTTCTGTAGCAACATGTTTCTCATAATCTATTTTAGCTGCTCTAATTGCTCTATTGCATTTTGTATTACATTCCTTGCATTGATTAACCCTTTTACTACCCCTGATGTAGGTAGTATGCTTGTGGCAGTGGTGGGTTTTACCATCTGCAGCTGCCCAGACTATGTGTAAATATGACAAGCTGACTGTCGGCTGTCAGATGGAAGTGATCCGGTGGCTGTGCAGCCACTGGGTTTCTTCTTCCACACACCTGGTAACTGCCAGCCCCCCCCCCCACTCACGCCCCCGCCATGTTTTCTAGGCTCCACATGCTTATTGGTAGACCCAGTACATGCATGTATGAATTTAAATGCATGCGTCAGGGGCACTTATGCACGAAAACATCTATTGTGTTACACAAGTTACATATCGTTGTGCATGCGAGAGTGAGAGCAATAATTCAATATTAGTTTTTTTCTCAGCAGGTTGGCGTGGCGATGGGAGCGAAATTTGCTCCCAGCCTCGCCAACCTGTTCATGGCGGAATGGGAGGACAAACATGTCTTCAATGAACAGAGATCAGAGTTGAAGCTCTACCGGAGATTCATTGATGACCTCCTATTCATATGGGAGGGATCCATAGAGTCTGTGTTGGAATTTTTGAGACATTTAAATTGCAACACTAACAATATTGTACTGGACCATGTTATTAGTGATGAGAAGGTTAACTTCTTGGATCTGACTATCATGAAATCTAAAGCCACAATTAGAACTAAAGTATATTTTAAGCCGACGGATAGAAACAGCTATCTGTCCATTGGGAGTGGACACCATCCGGCTTGGATCAAAAACATTACCACGGGTCAGATGCTAAGAGTCCGTCGGAATTGCACCTCATTAACTGACTATTCCGCTCAGGCCCACATACTTGGAAATAAACTCTTACAGAAGGGATATAGAGAAGAGACAATTAGTAATATCATCACTGAAGTAGCAAAAATACTGAGGGAACAGTGCTTGAAGAAGAAGGAGGATGGAGCAAAAAATTATCATCATCTATAGGCCTTCATCTCCAATTTCCACTATCAGTAAAAGGAGATAGAGGGTATATTCAACAAATACTGGCACATTTTATGCAGGGACAGGCACCTGTGTGAGATTTTACCGGAAAGGCTGAAATTCATTTATAGGATAGGAAGGTCCCAAATTTTGGGGATCGAGTAGTGCAGAAGATTCTGGATCCACCAGATAAAAGGATCTCGAGAATAGACTTTAAAGTTTTTTTCTCTTGTCGCAAATGTATCTGCCGCAGGACAGTGAAAGTGAGCAATAGAGGCACTACCAGTATAAAAAACATAGATCATGAAACATTTGAAATTGATCAGTTTATTACATGTACTTCGTCCTACGTTGTGTACCTTTTATGGTGCCCATGTGGACTTTACTATGAAGGAAGAACAAAACGCTGCTTAAAGATCCGGATAGCTGAACATTTGGCAAATATCAGGAAAGGGTTCAGATACCATAGTGTATCATTACACTTTAAGGAGAGCCATAACCAGGACCCTTCGCTTTTGCAATTCTGTGGTATTGATTGTACCTTCCCCTTATGGAGGGGTTCAAATCGAGTTAGGGAGCTATCTCAAAGGGAGACTAAATGGATTTTTCTTCTTAAGAGTCTCCATCCGAGAGGGTTAAACATCGAGCTTGATTTGAACTGCTTCATTAGTAATATATAACGGTCTAAACTAGTACCCACATTTACATTGACTTTTGTATCGGATGGGGTCACCCTTTAGGAAGAAAAAATAGGAGTAGGGGTCCCGCCATCCGTGAAGCATATTGGTATAGCATATATAGTTTACTGCAATATATGATCAATGTAGTGTAGTTGTGGAATATTCTGAAACAATATATGCTCTCACTATTTTAATTTTATTTTTAAATATATATAATTTAAATTGTAAAATATATTATCATTCAGGGCCAGTTCACACCAGACACAGTTCCGTTCAGTTTCGTGCGCATTTTTTCTGCACTAAAAATGCATGCACAGTGTTTTCCATGTATTCCAATGGCTCTTGTTGGCTCTAGTTCACACCATGCAGTCAGTTTCCGGTCAGTTTCTGGTGCAGAAACTGACCAGAAACAGACTGCATGGTGTGAACTAGAGCCAACTAGAGTCATTGAAATACATGGAAAACACTGTGCATGCATCTTGTGCAGAAAAAAAGCACACGGAACTGCGTCTGGTGTGAACTGGCCCTTAATTAGTTTTAAATGCAAGTACCAGTTATTAGTATTGAATGGCCTGTATTAGATTATTCGTTATAGACTGGTCTATATATGCCAATCACTCTAACCACCCGCCAATTACTCACTTAGTTTAAGTTCTTTTTAATTAATTTTGCACACTAATTTACTTGTTAATATAAGTGAAACAGTATCAAAATGTCATATGAATACAACAGACCGGGTCAGACCCAATGTATTGCGGTCAGGGAGACACGGAGCGTGCGCAGGCGCAGTATCAATACGTCCACACTAGATGGCGGGCGGGGTATAAAGGGAATACAGCTATGCCGTGTAGCCAACCCATTGAAGAAATCAGTTTGATGAAACATGTCGGGGCAGAGCTACACGGCAATCAACTGTGGTGTTTAGCGCCTGAACTTACCGATCACCATGTGTGAAGCTGTTCCGGGAGCAGAGAGACAAACAAGCAAGGGTGAGATCAAAGGGTTTAACTCCGGGTCCGTCGTGACCGCTATACATCGCGTGTACCGCTGCAAGCCTCATGCTTCTGAAATAGGTTTTGGCTTAAAGTGCCTTGTTTTACTTGGAAGGATGTGAGTGCAATATTTGAAGTTTTATGTGTGCTGTTTTAATAAATGGTTTTACAGTACTTCACTATTGCAAGTACTCATTTATTTTTACATGTGGAGAGTATTGGTTCACTGAACACTGTTGGAAATGCCTGGAGACCTTGGAGGGTTTACTAAGCTTTAATGCCGAGCATGAGAATGCAAGGCATATTCTTGTGATGAGTGCAAATCCTAAAGGGTGCGGAGTCACTGAAGCACAAGTGGTGTGGTGGAAGAATTATTTCAAGGTATTTTGAGAAGATTGCATGTTTGTTTAAAGTTTTAAACACTTGGAAAAACAACACAATTTATGGACTTGATTTTTAGATTTTTTTCCACACTTTAGGTGTGGGTATTGGACGAACACTTATGAACACTTGTTTAGAGATTGTACACATATATTTTTATAATCTCCAAAATTTTCTGTTTATTTTTCATGTTTAATATTTTTGTCACTTTTTCGCGTGGTGATTTTGTTTATATATTTTACATGTTTTAGATATGTTTATATGATTTATGAACACAGCGCTACAAATTTTTCATTTAAATTTTTGCAACCCCTATGCTCATTATGCACTTACTCTAAACTGATGTCCTGTAGACATTTTTAATGCATTGCCTATGGAAAATAGTTATCAAATTACCAAAGTTTGCTGCCATTGCATGGGTGCATGCAATTTTAAGGCTTGAGATGTTGGGTATCTATTCAATCATAACCTCATATTTAATATTTTACCCAAAAATTTGGTAATATGTTATGTTTAAGTATCTTAAAGGCTAAGTATCACCTTTCAAGAAAAAATTATAAATGCTCATATTTTTGCATAAAAAAAAATTGCATTTTTTTTCCTGCAGGAGACTAGAAAGCTTTGCACCCATGATCAAATCTTCTAAGTACACTTGCACACAGTTTTTGAAGGAACTCGACAGGTAGGATGTAGGCTGCCTGAAATCCTTCTGTCTGTTCATGTAATCCCAGACTTGATGATGTTGAAATTGGGGTTCTGTGGGGGTCAAACCATCCAAACTATGATGGATAAGTATCTCCCTGTATTTCACACTATTGAGGGCATTTCACTGTTGCCTGCAGATACTCGGTACTGTACTGCTCTCCAGCTCTTAAGCAAAAAAATCTGCCGCCCACTACAGCTAAATATTTCAAGTTTGACTCATCAGTCCAGAGCACCTGCTGTTATTTTTCTGCATAGTTGAGTTGCTTAGTTGTGTTTCCACATTGGAGGTGTGGATTTTTAGCTGCAATTTTTCCATGATGACCACTTCTGGCCAGACTTCTCTGGACAGTAAATTGGTGTACCTGGGTCCCACTGGTTTCCACCTGTTCTGTGCTGATGGCACTGCTGGACATCTTCCGATGTTGAAGGGAAGAAAGCATGATGTGACCTTCATCTGCAGTGTTAAGTTTCCTTTACCCACCACAATGACTACTGTCCTCAATGTTGCCCGATCAATGGTGTCCTCAATGCTGAGAAATAGAGGCAGATACAAATCAAATTGCTGAGTTCCTTCAAAAACCGTGTGCAGGTGTATTTTAAAAGATTGATGCTGTTTTGAAACCAAAGGGTAGTCACACCAGATCATGATTCAAGCTGAATTTTTCTTCTGTCTGCTCACTTTACATTTTGTAAATTTATAAAAATAAACAGCTAAAATATATATTGTTTACATTTTTATTCATTATAGTTATCCATGTTAATCTCACATACAATCATATTTTTCTCAGAGTCAGATAGCCAGCCCAAAGACATACAGTAAGGTCCAGCAGAGGTGCGAGGAAGAATGGGTGAAAATCTGACTGCAGTGAGCAGGAGTAAAGTGTAGTGTAATATGACATCAATTCCTCCAGAATATCCCCAAGGACATAAAAGGAATGCAAGCAGATGTACTGTACTAATCTCGGGATATTGGTGGAGAGAGAATCAATTTTAGTAGTCAGGGTCTCTTTACATGATGTAATGGCTGCCAGTAGATCTGTGACTGATGGGCTGGGGTCCCCCGTGTCATCTGGAGAAGTTTACTTGCCAGCCGATGGTTTTACAAGGAGCCGCGTGCCCAAGATGGCCGCCCCGGGACAGGAGAGGGAGAGACTCATCGAGGGATGGGTAGACTTGGGCTTGCTGTGAGACATGCAGATAGAAGGAACCAATCTCTCTGGCAGTCTGATGCAGTCTCCGCTGTGTAGAGGAGTAAATCTAGGCAGGTAGCACCATGTGGAATGACAACTGGAGGAGACCAGAGTGTCCAGGTGTGGTCACATCACGACCATGCCCCAAATCTAACAACATTTTTATTAGCTACTGTATTTAGAGATCCAGTCTTATCATTTGGTTAAGAATCCCTGCACAAGAGCATCTTAAATGATAGGGAATTTTTTATATTTTCCTAACAATGCACAGATAGCACTGGTTATTTTTTTCATGATTTATTAAAAATATTAAGAAGCCAAAGAGCAACAACATATACATATAGTTCAGTATACCTCCTCTATCACTCTGGGTATGGTAAATACATTTCCTTTTCATAATATCAGTATTATTATAAATACGATAGATGAGTAACAACTGTACTCGGCTGTTACATACAATTACTCCACTGGTGATCATTGTTTAAAGCAGAGGAAACTCCCTTTGTTGCAAAACTATTCTGTTTATTGGCTTTTTATTGACATTTTTGTTTCATGGTATAACTAGTCAACTCAGACGTTGCTAAACATTTACATTGTTTAGTTTCTTCCTTAATGCCCCATAATACCAAGGGTGTTAATTTACTATCTTGTGTATGAATATAAGATATTAACAGGTGGTTGGTGAATGTCAAATAAAATAAATAATATCAATCAGCGCAGAGAACAATAAATATGTTTATATACTATTAATATTAATAGCTTGCTGTCCCGCTAACCACAGGAAAAGTGATTTCACAACACCTCAACAGAATTAAAAAACATATAAAAAGCGCAGCAAAAAAAAACAACATTGAATCAAAACAAGTAAAAAGGAGGATAAATGAAATATATTGCTAAAAAGGCTCTATAAATAAATTCCTCTGTGAAAAGTTCAACAGTGTATCCCATAAAACAGTGAAAGCAAACAATGGGGCTGATTTACCAAACGTTTGCGCCATGAGTATCAGCGCATCTGTGTGCGCAATGGCTGTTTTGGTATTTACAAAACATTAGCGCCGGTATCGCAGCCCTATTTCCCATTTACTATAGTGTTCTCTGCGCCCGGGAGGAGGCGCTCAGTGCGCTACTATGGACCTGGCACAGGGCATGTTAAAATCTAAATATAAAGAAGCTGGAAGTGAGAATATAATGGGGGTGATGTGGGGTGATGTGAGGAAGTGTAGTGACACCTGACCAAAAAACTAATATGCCCAAAATAGAGTGGGAAAGTAACTTTTTCAAAACCAGCCCGCTGCGCCGGCAATTCCGATTCGAGCTGCGGGAGGTTTTTTTGAGCTCAGCGCGGGAATTTCAATGGTTTAAATGCGCCGGTTCACTGCGCCGGCAAAATCTTAGTAAATGTCAAGTCACCTAAACTAATTTGCATAAGTTGAACAGGCGCAGCCCTGAAATTCCCAGTGCGCCAGCAAAATGACATTTCTAAAGGAAAAAAAAGCCATTTAAAAGCAGCCGCGGCTGTAATGAATTGTCGGCTCCCGGCAATATAGAGAAAAGTAATTGAAAGTCTTTGCTAACCAAAAAAAAAAAGCGTGGGGGTCCCCCAAATTCCATAACCAGGCCCTTCAGGTCTGGAATGGATATTAAGGGGAACCCCGCTGCAAATTTAAAAAAAAAATGACGTGCGGGTTCCCCCCAAATATCCAAACCAGGCCCTTCAGATCTGGCATGGATTTTAAGGGGAACTCCACCCCAAATTTTCTTAAAAAATGGCGTGGAGTTCCCCCAAAAATCCACACCAGACCCTTATCCGAGCACATAACCTGGCCGGCCGCAGGGGAAAAGGGGGGGACGAGAGCGGCCCCCCTCCCTCCTGAACCGTACCAGGCCACATGCCCTCAACATGGGGAGGATGTCCCCATGTTGATGGGGACAAGGGCCTCATCCCCACAACCCTTGCCCGGTGGTTGTGGGGGTCTGCGGGCGGGAGGCTTATCGGAATCTGGAAGACCCCTTTAACAAAGGGGACCCCCAGATCCCGGCCCCCCCCTGTGTGAAATGGTAATGGGGTACAAATGTACCCCTACCATTTCACAAGGAAAGTGTCAAAAATGTAAAAAATGACAAGAGCCGGTTTTTGACAATTCCTTTATTAATGTCTTCTCTTTTCTTCCTTCTTCTTCTTCCATCTTCTTCTTCCTTCTTCTTCTTCCATCTCCTTCTTTTCTCCATTCGGGTTTCTTCCTCCATCTTCCTCTTCATCCTCATCTTCATCTTCATCTTCCTTCTTCCTTCGGTCTTCTCGTCCGCATCTTGCCCCGGCGTCTTCCCTTCTTCTTTCTTCTGCGGCCGCTCCGTTTGAATTGGAGGTTCCCGCTGGGTGACGCTTCAGTTCTCCACTTGGTCCGCTAACCACCCGGTGGCTCCGCCCCCCTCTGTCACCACGGGGAAAGTCCCCGTGAAATCCGTGTGCGTCAGAGGGGGGCGGGGTCACCGGGTGTAAGCGGACCCGATGGGGAACTGAAGAACTGAAGCGTCGCACAGCGAGAACCTCCAATTCAAACGGAGCGGCGGAGAAGAAAGAAGAAGGGAAGACGCCGGGGCAAGATGCGGACGAGAAGACTGAAGGAAGAAGGAAGATGAAGATGAAGATAAAGATGAAGATAAAGATGAAGAGGAAGATGGAGGAAGAAACCCGAATGGAGAAAAGAAGAAGATGGAAGAAGAAGAAGATGGAAGAAGAAGGAAGAAGATGGAAGAAAGGAAAAGACATTAATAAAGGAATTGTCAAAAACCGGCTCTTGTCATTTTTTACATTTTGACACTTTCCTTGTGAAATGGTAGGGGTACATTTGTACCCCATTACCATTTCACACAGGGGGGGCGGGATCTGGGGGTCCCCTTTGTTAAAGGGGTCTTCCAGATTCCGATAAGCCCCCCGCCCGCAGACCTTAGGTCTGGTCTGGATTTTAGGGTGAACCCCCTTAAGCCGAAAAACGGCGTGGGGGTCCCCCCAAAATCCACACCAGACCCTTATCCGAGCACGTAACCTGGCCGGCCGCAGGAAAAGAGGGGGGGACGAGAGCGGCCCCCCCTCCCTCCTGAACCGCACCAGGCCACATGCCCTCAACATGGGGAGGATGTCCCCATGTTGATGGGGACAAGGGCCTCCTCCCCACAACCCTTGCCGGTGGTTGTGGGGAGGAGGCCCTTGTCCCCATCAACATGGGGACATCCTCCCCATGTTGAGGGCATGTGGCCTGGTGCGGTTCAGGAGGGAGGGGGGGCCGCTCTCGTCCCCCCCTCTTTTCCTGCGGCCGGCCAGGTTACGTGCTCGGATAAGGGTCTGGTGTGGATTTTGGGGGGACCCCCACGCCGTTTTTCGGCTTAAGGGGGTTCACCCTTAAATCCAGACCAGACCTAAGGGTCTGGTTTGGATCTTGGGGGGGACCCCCACGCCGTTTTTCGGCTTAGGGGGGTTCACCTTAGAATCCAGACCAGACCTAAGGGCCTGGTATGCTCCTGAAGGGGAACCCATGCCGGTTTTTTCATTAAAATTTGGTCTGGAGTTCCCCTTCATGATTCATACCAAACATGGGACAGCGAGGCTGCCGGGGACCAGCGCGATGACATCGCGCTGGACACATTCTCGGCCGGCTAGTCTCCTCTAGGACACGACTTGAGCGGCTGCTTCATGCGCTCAGGTCGTGTCCAGGTCGCCTGGCAGAGTCGCGCTGTCCCTGTGTCAGCCGGCACACGAGTCGCCCGCAAGTCGGATCCGACTTCCCGGGTGACCTCTATTCAAATCGATGGGCTCCCATAGGGAACCATTCATTTTCAATAGAGCGCCGCTGACATTTCTGTGTACTATAATAGTGCGCCGCTGCTTCCTGCGCCCAGTGAAGGAGTTATCAGGCGCATCAATTAAGGTTAGAAGCAGCGCAACGCACTGTTATTAGTAAATCAGCCCCAATGTGTCAATCCTCTATCAGATAGATTGCCTGCTCACCTCTGTGTAAAAGATAAAAAAGCCAACATCTCCTCACATCCAGATCAAGCAGCTCCACTTCTTACACCTTGATTAAATTGATTAATGGATCTCTTCCTCAGGAGGAATTTAGAGGAATTTGTTTATATAGACTTTTTAGCAATATATTTAATTTATCCTCCTTTTTACTTGTTTTGATTCAATGTTGATTTTTTTTTATGCTGGGCTACACTAATTTATATATGTTTTTTATTGTTGTCGAATGTCAAGCATGTTTAAACGAAAGTTTAGCCCATGGCAAATATATTCTGAACTATCAGTCTATACATGCAGAAAACTTAAAATAGGGCAATACAAAATGTATTAATGTACTATTCGTAAAATCTGGGGTGGGATGCCATTTTCAAATCCTACTCATGTTCTCATAGGCATCATCCCAAAGCAAATTTAAACTATTAATAGAACCACAGAGAATGGAACTTTGAATATGCCTCTGAGAACTAAGACTCTTTCGAATTTGTATAAAAAAATACAAAAATCTTTATTAAATTACATATTTAAAAAGGTATACAGACATCACAGTATATATACTGTGACAGCAGGAAGGTAAAGTCACCTGGTTGCATCCAGGGGGGTAGATATATTTCGCCCAGATTCAGGCTTTACGCCGACTTATACAACTAGGTGGAGAGTTGTATAAGCCCAGCTAAGGCTAGTGGGCTCATGGATGACTCATACCTCTAGGGAGAGTGCTGGGCGTCGTGCAGACAGGGAGTTGATGAGACCAGCTGAAGCTTGTCAGCTCATTTAGGCCTCTATAAGAACTCCCAGCTTCATTAGATGTTAGCTCATGCCTGGAACCAGACCTGTGTGGACTGTCTAGGGAGAGTGAACCCCTGTGCGGTGAGACAAAGCCTGTGTGGCTATTTGCTTGGACATTTAAAACCAGGGACTTAGGGACTAGGACAGCACTAGGCTGATCCCAGTTGTTAGTTAGGAAACCTGTATGTTTAGTCAGAGGTCAAGTTGACCAGGATTTATTTTGTTTATGTTTCTTTTGCTTTGCTGTGTTTTGTCACTGTAAACAGAAAATAAACCGCACCTTTTTGATTTTGAAAACCACAACCTCCGTTTGCTGGGCCTGTTTTGTGTGGGGAGCCCATCCCGGGGGTCACACACACCCGCTGCCGAGCTAACCCCCTCACAGTTGGTGGAGAACCAGTGGCAGTTTTTTTTAAGCCAGCATGGAGGAAATACTGAAACAGCTGGCTCTAGCAAATGCCAATCAACAGCAGACAAATGCAGGTTTGCAAAGGAGCCTTGCAGCTCAGCAACAAGCCCAGCAGCAATCTGAGGCCCGCTTCATAGACCTGTTACAGAAGCAAGAGCAGAGACTACAACAAATGGAAGCAGTAATGCAGCAACGTCCGCAGACCAGTGAGGAAAGCCGTCCCACTAATACCGCGTCCTTTGGGGTGAGTCGTTTATTGACAAAAATGACTGGAGAGGATGATCCAGAGGTATTTTTGACCACATTTGAAAGGACCGCTGAAAGAGAAAAGTGGCCTGAGGAGCAGTGGGCTGGACTGGTGGCTCCTCTGTTAACTGGTGAATCGCAGAAAGCTTACTATGACCTAGAGCCTAACCAAGCAAAAGACTATGTGATGCTAAAAGCTGAAATTTTGGCAAGGCTGGGTGTCACCCAGGCTGTCCGGGCTCAGCGTGTGCATAACTGGACTTTCCAGCTTGGAAAACCCCCCAGGTCTCAAATGTATGATCTCATTCACCTGAGCAGAAAGTGGCTACAGCCAGAGACTTTGTCCGCACCAAAGATTGTGGAACGTGTTGTAATGGATCGGTTTTTGAGAGCTCTTCCTACTGCCATCCAAAAGTGGGTAAGCCATGGAGACCCAGAGACGGCCGATGGTCTTGTGGATCGTGTGGAGAAATACTTGGCTACAAAGAACCTGACGGCCTCTTCCAGAGACACTCGGACTTTCCACCCTAAGACCAGACCATCCCCAGGGGCGGATAAGAGGATTCCAAGGGGTGAGGGTGGAGAGAGTGAGAGGGTGGGAGCTCTACCCCAAGTTTGGCGAGAACAGCCTGGGAAATCAGCGGCTCAAGAGGCGGCAAGAAGGATCGTTTGCTACCGCTGCCGGCAAGCGGGACATATTGCAGCCAATTGCCCGGTTGTGGAGGAACCCATGCAGTGTGACTTTCTGACGGGCAGACGTCAGTCGCTGTGTGCGACAGTCGCATGCACTGCCATTCGAGGAACTGAGAAACATTTATGCAAAATGTGTGTTAATGGTAGAAATGTTGTGGTATTGCTGGATTCAGGTAGCCTTGTGACCCTGATAAAGGCTGAGTTAGTTAAAACAGAGGTCTTTGGGAATAGCAAGGTAGCTGTTATTTGTGTGCATGGGGACACCCAAGAGTATCCAGTGACTACAGTGTGTTTCGAGACCCCCAAAGGTACCCTCTCTCATCCAGTGGGCTTAGTATCTCAGTTACCGCATGACGCCATTGTGGGAAGGGATTTTCCGAAGTTCTGGGAACTGTGGGATGATCCTGAGCCCCCCACTGGTGCCCCTATGTACCAGGAATGTGATAGCCAGAACTCCCCTGAGAGTGGTGAGGACTCTCCGGAATTTCCCTTATCAGTATTGGCAGGGGAGACTCAAGAAACTGGAGAGGAGCCCACCTCCTCAGACGAAAACCTACCGTCTGTGGAGTTTTCTGATCTTGAGGTTCAAAGGGAAAACTTTGCCACAGAACAGTTGAAAGACCCCGCCCTAATAAAGGCACGGGAAAACGTATTGAAAATAGATGGCGAGTTAGTGAACCCAGATAATACCTGCACTTACCCATACTTCAGCGTAGAGAAGGACCTACTGTATCGGGTGGCAAAAAGGCAGAAGAAACCGTTGAGCAGCTTGTGGTGCCCAAACCTTACAGGAAGTTGGTGTTGGAGTTGGCCCATGGGCACATTCTTGGAGGTCATCTGGGGACAGAGAAAACCCGAGAGAGGGTATTACAGAGATTCTATTGGCCGGGGGTGATGAAGGACATAGAAAATTATTGTTCCTCCTGCCCTGTGTGTCAGAGGTCGGCCCCGATGCCACATTTCCGTAGCCCGCTGGTCCCTCTACCCATCATTGAGGTCCCGTTTGAGAGGATCGCCATGGATTTGGTAGGGCCTATAATCAAGTCCGCTAGGGGGCACCAGTACATATTAGTTATAATGGACTATGCCACCCGTTATCCAGAAGCGATCCCTCTCCGAAATACCTCGGCCAAAACCATAGCCAAAGAGCTATCTCTTGTGTTTAGCCGGGTGGGTATTTGTAAAGAACTGCTTACGGACCAAGGTACACCCTTTATGTCCCGGGTTATGAAGGAGCTGTGTAAATTGTTCAAAGTGACGCAATTACGTACATCTGTGTATCACCCCCAAACCGATGGGCTGGTTGAAAGATTCAACAAAACCCTAAAACAAATGTTGAAGAAAGTGGTGGCTAGAGATGGAAAGGATTGGGACTGTCTACTTCCTTATCTGATGTTTGCTATTAGGGAGGTGCCCCAATCCTCTACGGGATTCTCCCCCTTTGAGTTACTGTATGGGAGACACCCAAGAGGGCTGTTGGATATTGCCAAGGAAACTTGGGAAAGTGAGAGTTCTCTCCACAGGAGTGTGATTGAGCATGTCGCCCTGATGCAAGACCGAATTGCACAGGTAATGCCCATCGTGAAGGAACATTTGGCCCAAGCGCAGTTAGCACAGCAGAGAGTGTACAACCGTGGAGCCAAGACCCGTACCTTTTCCCCGGGGGATAGGATACTGGTACTTGTCCCTACGGTTGAAAGTAAATTCCTTGCCAAATGGCAAGGCCCCTATGAGATAATGGAAAAAGTGAGCGAAGTGAATTACAAGGTCAGACAACCAGGAAGGCGAAAGCCCGAACAGATCTATCACGTTAATCTGTTGAAAGCCTGAAGGGATAGAGAGTCCCTAGTCGCAGACACTTGGTCACCAGCTCAAACTGGTTGCGTGATTCCTGAGGTTGGAATAGCAGCCACCTTGTCACAACCCCAACAACAGGAGGTTAAGGAGTTTGTGCTTCGCAACAAGGAGGTATTCTCTGAGCTGCCGGGACAAACATCTGGGGTAGAGCATGACATCATTACCCCGCCCGGTGAAAGGGTGAAGTTAAAACCCTATCGGATCCCAGAGGCCCGACGGGAGGCAATACGGGAGGAAGTACAGAAAATGCTGAACTTAGGGGTGATAGAGGAGTCCCAAAGTGATTGGTCTAGTCCCATTGTGTTGGTGCCTAAACCGGATGGGAGCTGGCGATTTTGTAACGATTTTCGTCAGTTGAACAAAGTTACAAAATTTGACACCTACCCCATGCCACGTATAGATGAGTTGATCGACCGGCTGGGAACAGCCCGATACATGACGACTCTTGACCTCACAAAAGGGTATTGGCAAATCCCCCTGGCCAAGTCGGCCAAAGAGAAAACCGCATTTGTAACCCCAGACGGGGCGTTCCAATATAAAAGAATGCCGTTCGGGTTACAGAATGCGCCGGCCACATTCCAGCGGAAAATGGACCAGATGCTGAGGCCCCATCGGAAGTATGCTGCGGCTTACCTGGATGACGTAATTGTCCATAGCACAGATTGGGCCTCACATCTGCCAAAAGTGCAAACAGTCCTGGACTCTGTTCGGGAAGCGGGGTTTACGGCTAACCCCAAGAAGTGTACCATTGGGCAGGAGGAGGCCAAATATCTTGGGTACACCATTGGGAGGGGAGTAATAAAACCCCAACTCAACAAAGTCGAGGCCATCCAGAGTTGGCCACGTCCCAACAGCAAGAAGCAGGTACGAGCCTTTCTGGGAATCGCTGGGTATTATCGGCGATTCATTCCCCACTTTGCTTCTAAGGCTGTGCCCCTAACCAACCTGACGAAGGGGAAAGGGTCGGTCATGATTAAATGGACCCCCGAGGCTGAGGCAGCATTCCAATTCTTGAAACAAGCCTTATGTAGCCAGCCAGTGTTGTACTCACCCGACTTCTCTAAAGACTTTGTCGTACAAAGTGATGCGTCAGATGTGGGGTTAGGAGCAGTATTGTCCCAGGTCTGGAACGGGGAAGAGCACCCAGTCATTTACCTCAGCAGGAAGTTGAAGTCCCATGAGGTAAATTACGCCACCGTTGAAAAGGAGTGTTTAGCGGTGAAGTGGGCTCTAGATTCCCTTCGGTACTACCTGCTAGGTAGGCACTTTGACATGGTTACGGATCACGCTCCGTTAAAGTGGATGGCTCAAAACAAGGAAACAAATAGAAGAGTGAATAGGTGGTTCCTGGCCCTCCAGGAATTCAACTTCACAGTAAAGCATCGCCCTGGCGTTCAAATGGGGAATGTGGATGCTTTGTCTCGAGTACATGAATGCCTGATTGCTGGTGTTCCAACCCTGAGGTTAAAACAAGAGGGGGGGGTATGTGACAGCAGGAAGGTAAAGTCACCTGGTTGCATCCAGGGGGGTAGATATATTTCGCCCAGATTCAGGCTTTACGCCGACTTATACAACTAGGTGGAGAGTTGTATAAGCCCAGCTAAGGCTAGTGGGCTCATGGATGACTCATACCTCTAGGGAGAGTGCTGGGCGTCGTGCAGACAGGGAGTTGATGAGACCAGCTGAAGCTTGTCAGCTCATTTAGGCCTCTATAAGAACTCCCAGCTTCATTAGATGTTAGCTCATGCCTGGAACCAGACCTGTGTGGACTGTCTAGGGAGAGTGAACCCCTGTGCGGTGAGACAAAGCCTGTGTGGCTATTTGCTTGGACATTTAAAACCAGGGACTTAGGGACTAGGACAGCACTAGGCTGATCCCAGTTGTTAGTTAGGAAACCTGTATGTTTAGTCAGAGGTCAAGTTGACCAGGATTTATTTTGTTTATGTTTCTTTTGCTTTGCTGTGTTTTGTCACTGTAAACAGAAAATAAACCGCACCTTTTTGATTTTGAAAACCACAACCTCCGTTTGCTGGGCCTGTTTTGTGTGGGGAGCCCATCCCGGGGGTCACACACACCCGCTGCCGAGCTAACCCCCTCACAATACCCATTAGTACTGACTATAGTCATAGAGCCGGTATATAACTTAAGTTCAGTCAGTTAATGATTTCCTAATGTATAGGTCTACGCGTTTCGTGGGACCCCCCGCTTATTCAGGACTTCGGAAATCATATGCATTATGTACCTCTAACTGTAAATATACATGGTAGAGATCAGGAACGATGTACATCCAATATAAGATCAAGAAAAAATAAGAAAAAATCTCCCAGTGAAAGTGTGCCTACTGTTCCATGTGACATATTTTACTGTCCCTATAATTAGGTTGATAAGTTTGGTGATAAAGATGGATACTGTATAAGGTTGGGTCTCCCTGGTTGTTGTATATGGGGGAATTAATATAATATGTAATTAACATATATGGAAAGTATATATAAAAGATCCCCCTCTTCCATCAACCATCCTCAGAGAAATCAATCAAACGGGCGTCCACTCCACTCCACATGTATGAGTGTGGATTACTTGTATGAGTGTGGAAATGCATTACTTAAATTTTGGGCTGAAAGACATAGCAGATGTTTTCAGCCCCACTAAAAGTAAAAGACGTGTAGGGTAGGGGCACAGGAGTATTTGGTGTAGTCCCCCAAATTCACCACTATGTCCAAGCTGACGTAGGGTCAGGCAATCTTGTAGTGAGAGTAGGCAGTATACTGTGAATGCGTGGTTAACAGCAAGAAGTCTCAAGAGTAGTGAGTTAAGTGTTACAATGGAGGGTGAGCTAATGCAATCCCTACCCCTGCCAGTGTGGGGCATGTTGCTAAAGAGGGCTCTGTATATATAGTCTGGCAGGGGTCCACCTGGGATTTTTGTCATCATGGTAAATGTTGTAAGAAACAGGTCTTGCCAAAGATGTAATTTTTGAGGCTCTAGCTCTGGAAGCTTCCCCTTGGGGGGGGGGGGGGGCAGGAATGACGTGATATAAAATGTTTGGAGCTACTTGAGTTACAAGTGCATATTTATTATTAGAAGCAGGGTACAGAAGTAACACGTGTACCTGATGATAAATGTGGGTGTAGTAGTATTTTATATTCAGATTGCAAATAAGCATTTCAAGATTTCAATGTATGAAGGAGACATCTATCATCACCCCCTAGTGACTAAGGATAAAACAAATGTTAATGCTTAAACACAATTTTGCCATTTTGCCATGTGTTAGTAAAACTGTATATATCATTGTAACTGCTTTGTGTATCCAGGTGGATTATACCTTGTCTTTTTTCAGGACAAATTTATCTTTCCTTTGGTGGTTAATTGTAACAGATATCCCCTGACAGTTTTTAAATTATCAAAGGAAAACTGGCCAAAAATATTTTAAATATATATATATATATATATTTTTAAATTTAAACTACAAAAGAACACCAGTTAGAACAAGAATGGGAATGAGGGATCAAAAAATCAGACACCACATCCCAATGAGAGAGATAAAATTGGAGGGGCTAGAGGTCACAGGCCTCGGGACTTTAAAGGTGTCGTATAGAAAACAATAGAGTCACTGATGGACTGAAGTAGAAATAGAAAAGCTTGTTTACAAAAATAGATAAAAAACATGAGACAATATAATGTTAATTTCATACATCATGGTGTTACATTGGAACAGACAATACCACTTTCTCTACATGTTTCGCTCGCCAGAGCTTCTTCAGGGGATTAGATTGTGGCGTCTATTGTGCTATGGGTAACAGAGAAATGAAATTAAGGATAAACACTAAAGGTTGAACACTAAAATATTATAGCATTACAGATTGGCATATATATGCAAATAAATCAACAAATAAAAAAAACTGTCAAAATCAAGGGCATAGAAACATAGTTTTCTAAAGACTGGATGTTGATGTGGTGTGAACCTTACCAATACTGCTCAGTGTTTGGCACATCACTGGAAAATTGAAGTTAAAAAATGCGCAGATCTTGTGGGTACACGGACACATCTCTCCGTCCTGACAATGATCCCCTGAAAGCTAGTAGAGAAGGGCAAAAAGGAATGGAAAGGTTGTTTGTCTGAAAACCAGGAAAAACAACATAAAATGAAATGAATCTATTGATGATGTTTGGTAAAATAAAGTTAGAAAAATTTAAAGAGAGAAGGCTGGATCAAAACCACAATCATAAAAGAACTACAAAGTTGTACCTTTTATTGCATATGGACATAGAATCAATTAAGTATGGAGATGTCCCTCTCAGTCGAATAAGACAGGGCTCACCCTTAGGAATGTGGTGAGCGCAGAGGGTCTATGTAATCCACGGAACCGCAGGGTAGAGGAATAGTAGTCCTGATCCCTGACAGGCAAATCCCCAATTGGAGACCCTGCAAGGGAGCATGAAAAACCACAGGTTTCAATAAGATAAAGCAATCAAGAGACAAAGGTCTGGTCAAAGGCATAATAATAAGGGTAGATGCAGCATGGGTAGAAAAAGCTTATCCTTACCAGGAAACAGGCAATATTGAATTTCTGGGATAGTCGGGGGGAGAGATGTGATGTCATCCCTCTCCTCCGTTAGACTGGCAAAAAGTAGCTGCGATTATCGCCGTTTAAGTCCTAAACGTGAAAAGAGTATCACTGCACATGCGCCGGAAAAGAACCAGCGGTGCAGGGATGACGCAATGAAGTTATCATCCACGGCGGCCAAATTAGAAAATCGAATGCCCACACTTCTGTTGGTGACGGTGAGAAATGCACCATGGTGAATCGGACACGATATGCATGGAAAAAAGCCATGCAAATCAATCTGGGACATCAGGAAAAAAGGGCTGACAAAACGATGGGAACTTTAAAGGGGCAATGCAGTGAAAGACTCAGCATAAGGGCACACTGGGATTGGAACATTGATTGAGAAACGACCAAAGTGTGCCCTGGGCGTCCGTACCAGCAGACCAAGAGGGGACCATGCACATGGGGGGAAGAAAGTATCAACGCTTACACAAAAAAAGGAATCTGAAATCAATTAAATTTAGAGAGATAACAGGGCGGGGGTAAATAACAAGGCATTGATCAGAGCCTATAAAGTCAATGTTTGAGCATAATGTTGTCAAACATTAATAATTTTCTAAAGGTAGGCAGTAGTGCTAAGTAGGGATGAGCTCGGTGTTCGAGTTGAACGCATGTTCGACTCGAACATCGGCTGTTCGCCTGTTCGGCGAAACCAGAACTTTGTGGGCCGTTCGCTCCAAATTCGTGTGATGCGAACAGCCCACAATGCACTGCGTCATCGCAGTGCATTGCCGGCACTGTGATTGGCCAAGCATGCACTGTGACCGCGCATGCTTGGCCAATCACAGAGTCGGCAGCGAGGAGAGCCATAATTGGCCACAGGCAGGATGCCTGTGGGCAATTATAGCTCAGGGGGGTTTAGTAAACGCCCCACACTATATAAGCCCGCCAGCACGGCGGCCTTGTGTAGTGTGTTGGCGTGCAGGGAGAGAGAAGGATAGGCAGGGACAGTGTCAGTGATATTCTTTGCTAAACCTTGTGCATTTACAGTGTGTTGGTGTGCAGGGAGAGAGAAGGATAGGCAGGGACAGTGTCAGTGTTATTCTTTGCTAAACCTTGTGCATTTACAGTGTGTTGGCGTGCAGGGAGAGAGAAGGATAGGCAGGGACAGTGTCAGTGTTATTCTTTGCTAAACCTTGTGCAGTTACAGTGTTTTGGCATGCAGGGAGAGAGCAGGATAGGCAGGGACAGTGTAAGTGTTATTCTTTGCTAAACCTCCTGCACAGTATACACCCGAAGCTACCCCTTATTGCTTGTGGTGTTTTTCTTTTGTGTAACACAGACAGGCATCTGCAAGCAGTTACAGTGGGTGTAGGTGCCTCCTGCACAGTATACGCTACCCCTTATTGCTCGTGGTGTTGTTCTGTTGTGTAACACAGACAGGCATCTGCAAGCAGTTACAGTGGGTGTAGGTGCCTCCTGCACAGTATACGCTACCCCTTATTGCTCGTGGTGTTGTTCTGTTGTGTAACACAGACAGGCATCTGCAAGCAGTTACAGTGGGTGTAGGTGCCTCCTGCACAATATACACCTGAAGCTACCCCGTATTGCTGGTGTTTTTCTTTTGTGTAGCACAGACAGGCATCTGCAAGCAGTTACAGTGGGTGTAGGTGCCTCCTGCACAGTATACGCTACCCCTTATTGCTCGTGGTGTTGTTCTGTTGTGTAACACAGACAGGCATCTGCAAGCAGTTACAGTGGGTGTAGGTGCCTCCTGCACAGTATACGCTACCCCTTATTGCTCGTGGTGTTGTTCTGTTGTGTAACACAGACAGGCATCTGCAAGCAGTTACAGTGGGTGTAGGCGCCTCCTGCACAGTATACGCTACCCCCTATTGCTTGTGGTGTTGTTCTGTTGTGTAACACAGACAGGCATCTGCAAGCAGTTACAGTGGGTGTAGGTGCCTCCTGCACAATATACACCTGAAGCTACCCCGTATTGCTGTTGTTTTTCTTTTGTGTAACACAGACAGGCATCTGCAAGCAGTTACAGTGGGTGTAGGTGCCTCCTGCACAGTATACGCTACACCCTTATTGCTCGTGGTGTTGTTCTGTTGTGTAACACAGACAGGCATCTGCAAGCAGTTACAGTGGGTATAGGTGCCTCCTGCACAGTATACGCTACCCCTTATTCCTCATGGTGTTGTTCTGTTGTGTAACACAGACAGGCATCTGCAAGCAGTTACAGTGGGTGTAGGTGCCTCCTGCACAGTATACGCTACCCCTTATTGCTCGTGGTGTTGTTCTGTTGTGTAACACAGACAGGCATCTGCAAGCAGTTACAGTGGGTGTAGGTGCCTCCTGCACAGTATACGCTACCCCTTATTGCTCGTGGTGTTGTTCTGTTGTGTAACACAGACAGGCATCTGCAAGCAGTTACAGTGAGTGTAGGTGCCTCCTGCACAGTATACGCTACCCCTTATTGCCCGTGGTGTTGTTCTGTTGTGTAACACAGACAGGCATCTGCAAGCAGTTACAGTGGGTGTAGGTACCTCCTGCACAGTATACGCTACCCCTTATTGCTCGTGGTGTTGTTCTGTTGTGTAACACAGACAGGCATCTGCAAGCAGTTACAGTGGGTGTAGGTGCCTCCTGCACAGTATACGCTACCCCTTATTGCTCGTGGTGTTGTTCTGTTGTGTAACAGACAGGCATCTGCAAGCAGTTACAGTGGGTGTAGGTGCCTCCTGCACAGTATACACCTGAAGCTACCCCGTATTGCTGGTGTTTTTCTTTTGTGTAACACAGACAGGCCTCTGCAAGCAGTTACAGTGGGTGTAGGTGCCTCCTGCACAGTATATGCTACCCCTTATTGCTCGTGGTGTTGTTCTGTTGTGTAACACATACAGGCATCTTCAAGCAGTTACAGTGGGTGTAGGTGCCTCCTGCACAGTATACGCTACCCCTTATTGCTCGTGGTGTTGTTCTGTTGTGTAACACAGACAGGTATCTGCAAGCAGTTACAGTGGGTGTAGGTGCCTCCTGCACAGTATACGCTACCCCTTATTGCTCGTGGTGTTGTTCTGTTGTGTAACACAGACAGGCATCTGCAAGCAGTTACAGTGGGTGTAGGTGCCTCCTGCACAGTATACGCTACCCCTTATTGCTCGTGGTGTTGTTCTGTTGTGTAACACAGACAGGCATCTGCAAGCAGTTACAGTGTGTGTAGGTGCCTCCTGCACAGTATACGCTACCCCTTATTGCTCGTGGTGTTGTTCTGTTGTGTACCACAGACAGGCATCTGCAAGCAGTTACAGTGGGTGTAGGTGCCTCCTGCACAGTATACGCTACCCCTTATTGCTCGTGGTGTTGTTCTGTTGTGTAACACAGACAGGCATCTGCAAGCAGTTACAGTGGGTGTAGGTGCCTCCTGCACAGTATACACTACCCCTTATTGCTCGTGGTGTTGTTCTGTTGTGTAACACAGACAGGCATCTGCAAGCAGTTACAGTGGGTGTAGGTGCCTCCTGCACAGTATACACCTGAAGCTACCCGTATTGCTGGTGTTGTTCTGTTGTGTAACACAGACAGGCATCTGCAAGCAGTTACAGTGGGTGTAGGTGCCTCCTGCACAGTATACGCTACCCCTTATTGCTCGTGGTGTTGGTCTGTTGTGTAGCACAGACAGGCATCTGCAAGCAGTTACAGTGGGTGTAGGTGCCTCCTGCACAGTATACGCTACCCCTTATTCCTCATGGTGTTGTTCTGTTGTGTAACACAGACAGGCATCTGCAAGCAGTTACAGTGGGTGTAGGTGCCTCCTGCACAGTATACGCTACCCCTTATTGCTCGTGGTGTTGTTCTGTTGTGTAACACAGACAGGCATCTGCAAGCAATTACAGTGGGTGTAGGTGCCTCCTGCACAGTATACGCTACCCCTTATTGCTCGTGGTGTTGTTCTGTTGTGTAACACAGACAGGCATCTGCAAGCAGTTACAGTGGGTGTAGGTGCCTCCTGCACAGTATACACCTGAAGCTACCCCGTATTGCTGGTGTTTTTCTTTTGTGTAACACTTACAGGCATCTGCAAGCAGTTACAGTGGGTGTAGGTGCCTCCTTCACAGTATACGCTAACCCTTATTGCTCGTAGTGTTGTTCTGTTGTGTAACACAGACAGGCATCTGCAAGTAGTTACAGTGGGTGTAGGTTCCTCCTGCACAGTATACACCTGAAGCTACCCCTTCTTGCTCGTGGTGTTGTTCTGTTGTGTAACACAGACAGGCATCTGCAAGCAGTTACAGTGGGTGTAGGTGCCTCCTGCACAGTATACACCTGAAGCTACCCCGTATTGCTGGTGTTTTTCTTTTGTGTAACACTTACAGGCATCTGCAAGCAGTTACAGTGTGTGTAGGTGCCTCCTGCACAGTATACGCTACCCCTTATTGCTCGTGGTGTTGTTCTGTTGTGTACCACAGACAGGCATCTGCAAGCAGTTACAGTGGGTGTAGGTGCCTCCTGCACAGTATACACCTGAAGCTACCCCGTATTGCTGGTGTTTTTCTTTTGTGTAACACTTACAGGCATCTGCAAGCAGTTACAGTGTGTGTAGGTGCCTCCTGCACAGTATACGCTACCCCTTATTGCTCGTGGTGTTGTTCTGTTGTGTACCACAGACAGGCATCTGCAAGCAGTTACAGTGGGTGTAGGTGCCTCCTGCACAGTATACGCTACCCCTTATTGCTCGTGGTGTTGTTCTGTTGTGTAACACAGACAGGCATCTGCAAGCAGTTACAGTGGGTGTAGGTGCCTCCTGCACAGTATACACTACCCCTTATTGCTCGTGGTGTTGTTCTGTTGTGTAACACAGACAGGCATCTGCAAGCAGTTACAGTGGGTGTAGGTGCCTCCTGCACAGTATACACCTGAAGCTACCCCGTATTGCTGGTGTTGTTCTGTTGTGTAACACAGACAGGCATCTGCAAGCAGTTACAGTGGGTGTAGGTGCCTCCTGCACAGTATACGCTACCCCTTATTGCTCGTGGTGTTGGTCTGTTGTGTAGCACAGACAGGCATCTGCAAGCAGTTACAGTGGGTGTAGGTGCCTCCTGCACAGTATACGCTACCCCTTATTCCTCATGGTGTTGTTCTGTTGTGTAACACAGACAGGCATCTGCAAGCAGTTACAGTGGGTGTAGGTGCCTCCTGCACAGTATACGCTACCCCTTATTGCTCGTGGTGTTGTTCTGTTGTGTAACACAGACAGGCATCTGCAAGCAATTACAGTGGGTGTAGGTGCCTCCTGCACAGTATACGCTACCCCTTATTGCTCGTGGTGTTGTTCTGTTGTGTAACACAGACAGGCATCTGCAAGCAGTTACAGTGGGTGTAGGTGCCTCCTGCACAGTATACACCTGAAGCTACCCCGTATTGCTGGTGTTTTTCTTTTGTGTAACACTTACAGGCATCTGCAAGCAGTTACAGTGGGTGTAGGTGCCTCCTTCACAGTATACGCTAACCCTTATTGCTCGTAGTGTTGTTCTGTTGTGTAACACAGACAGGCATCTGCAAGTAGTTACAGTGGGTGTAGGTTCCTCCTGCACAGTATACACCTGAAGCTACCCCTTATTGCTCGTGGTGTTGTTCTGTTATGTAACACATACAGGCACCTGCAAGCAGTTACAGTGGGTGTAGGTGCCTCCTGCACAGTATACACCTGAAGCTACCCCTTATTGATGGTTTTCCCATCTCTCTGCAGGCCATTAGAATGTCTGGAAGGCCAACAAGGAGAGGCAGACAGTCACAAGCCAATAAAAGAGGGCAAGCAGGCTCTGTATCTGGGGGCAACAGTGCTGGTCGTGGACGCGGTGCATTGTCATCAGCACGTGGCCATGGGACACGCTTGTCCTTATTTTCGGCAGCTGGACGTGTTGAGCCGCATCATTCCGAAGACTTGGTATAGTGGATGACCAAGCCCTCCTCATCCTCCTCATCCTCTCTCACCCAGGCTCAGGGTACTGGCAAAGCAGCTGCCAATGCGTCCTCTTCCCTCGTATCAATGTCATCATCAGTCACTCCTTCCCTAGACCCACCATGTCCTCCTGAGGAGTCCCCTGAACTGTTTGAGCACAGTGTTGGGTACATGCTCCAGGAGGATGCCCAGCGTTTTGAAGGGTCTGATGGTGATACCCAGCTAGAGGAAGGCAGTAGCGTGAGCGCAGAGAGAGGGGATGCTCAAGAAGGACAGTCATATTCCACCAGCTGCAGCATACTGCCAGGTTTGCTCCAGTGATCAAGAAGAAGGGGATGATGTGGTCACTGACCCCACGTGGGTGCCTGATAGTAGAGAGGAGAAGGAGGAGGATGAGAAGGAGGCACATCTCCTCCGGGGGCCAGCGTAAGGGCAGCACACCGACTGAATCACACCGCAGATCTCCGCCTGTGCAGGGCGTTGCCTCTGCACGTTATTCCAAAAGTTCTTTGGTGTGGGTGTTTTTTGAGTCGAGTGCATCAGATCGCACCGCTGCTATTTGCAACATATGTCTCGCATGGCTAAAACATCAGCCGCTTGGGCACCACATGCTTGACCAGACATATGTTGACCTGCCATGCAGCTTGTTGGCAAGCGTACCTTAAAGACCCACACCAAAGAATAAAGCGGACCTCTCCTTGCTCCTCATCAGCTGGGATCTCCAACCCCACTATACCTTCAGTCCTCTCTGAAATCTGCACTGAGAGGAATGAAGGTGTAGAATTAGGTGTGTCACAGCCCAGTACTTGCGGGCACTCTGCTAGCAGTACACCGACGTCCGATTGTAGCAGGCAAATTTCCCTGCCCCAGCTGCTGGACCGTCAAAAGAAGTTCACTCCCTGCCATCCACATGCCCAGAGGTTGAATGCTAGCTTGGCTAAATTGCTAGCACTTCAACTGCTGCCTTTTCAGTTGGCAGACTCGGCCCCCTTCCGTGAGTTTGTGCAATGTGCGGTTCCTCAGTGGCAGGTTCCCAAACGCCACTTTTTCTCACGGAAGGCGATTCCGGCTCTCTACCGGCATGTGGAAGGCAATGCCCATGCCTCGCTGGACAGGGCGATCAGTGGTAAGGTGCATATTACCGCTGACTCATGGTCCAGCAGGCATGGACAGCGACGTTACCAATCTTTCACGGCCCATTGGGTAACTCTTTTGGCAGCTGGGAAGGATGCAGGACAAGGTGCAGTAGTGTTGGAGGTTGTTCCGCCACCACGCCTCCAAAATGCTACTACTGGTTGTGACACACCTCTCTCCTCCACCCCCTCCTCTTCTTCTTCCTCCATGGCCTCTTCCTGTGCTTTGTCCTCGGAACCAGCAGTGCTCCTTAGGCTTTCAAGGGGCTACGCAAGTACACAGGCAAAAAGATGCCATGCCGTGCTTGCGCTGGTGTGTTTGGGGGACAGGAGCCACACTGGGGCAGAGGTTCTGTCAGCTCTGCAGGGACAGGCCGAGAGGTGGTTGACGTGGCTCACGTCCTTAACCTGGTGGTGCAGCGGTTCTTGGGCAGGTATCCGGGCTTACAGGATGTCCTGAGGCAGGCCAGGAAAGTCTGTGTGCATTTCCGCCGATCATATAATGCCAGTGCTCGGCTGGCTGAGCTGCAAAAGGAGTTGAACCTGCCCAAGAACCGCCTTATATGTGACATGCCCACCAGGTGGAACTCAACGTTGGCCATGCTGCAGCGGCTGCACACGCAGCAGAGGGCCATCAATGAGTACCTGTGCAACTACGTCACCAGGACAGGGTCAGGGGAGCTCAGGTTTTATTTTCAGCATGACCAGGGATGCATGCACTGTCCTGGCCCCATTTGAGGAGGCCACGAGGATGGTGATGTCCACTTGTTGGAGCATACGCTGCATGGGATAATAGACAGGGCACTTGAGGCAGAACAGAGGCAGGAAGAGGAGGACTTCCTTGCCTCTCAAGGCCCTCTTTATCCAGACAGTGTTCCTTCTGTCCTACCCATCACACAGGAAGAGGAGGAGGAGGAGGATTGTGTCAGCATGGAGGTGGAGCTTGGCACTCAGCATCAGCAGCAGCAGTCTTTTAGGGATGATTTACAGTCCCAAGAAACCCGTGGACTTGTACGTGGCTGGGAGGAGGTGGCTGCGGATCATGTAGTCCTTAGTGACCCAGAGGACTGCGGACCGAATGCCTCAGCTAACCTACGCTGTATGGCCTCCCTGATCCTGCAAAGCCTGCGGAAGGATCCTCGTATTCTTCGGATCAAGGAGAGGGACCATTACTGGCTGGCTACTCTCCTTGATCCACGGTACAAGGGTAAGGTTGCGGACCTTATCTTGATGTCGCAGAGGGAGCAGAGGATGAGACATCTCCGGGAGGCCTTGCAAAAAGGTCTGTGCAACGCGTTCCCAGAGACTGGGAGGTTACAAACTCCTGGTTCTGGACAACAAGTTGCTGAGGCTTCGGTCAGTCAGAGAAGGAGCGGTGGAGAAGGTGGCCGTCTGACCGATGCGTTCAGACAATTTTTTAGTCCGCAGCTCCAAGGTATGATCGGTTCCAGCAACCATCACCAGCGTTTGATTTACATGGTCCAGGAATACCTAGGGGCAAGGTCAGACTTGGACACCTTTCCCACCGAAAATCCTCTGGCTTACTGGGTCTTGAGGATGGATCACTGCCCAGAGCTTGCACAGTATGCAATTGAGCTACTGGCCTGTCCTGCATCCAGCGTTCTTTCGGAATGCACATTCAGTGCTGCTGGAGGCTTTGTTACCGATCACAGGGTGCGCTTGTCCACCGACTCGGTTAATCGACTGACATTCATAAAGATGAATCAGTCTTGGATCACCACCAGCTACCAAGCACCTGAAGCTGATGTAACCGAATTTTTTTTTTTTAATGGTCACATCCCTTCAAGACTGCCTATGCTGATGCTGAGTGACTGTCCTGTTATGTTGACTGACTATCCTCTTCCTCCTCAATGATCCTGCTGATAGCTTGGAAGAACATTTTGGGTTCTGGGTGCCGCCACCAGTGGCTAAGGCCCAATTTTTCAGCCCCTGTTTAACAGGGGCATGTAATTACAATATTCGATGCAATGCTTTGCAGCAGGGCTCATTCCTGCACTCCAACTAGAGTATCTGGGAGAGGCTGCAGTGTCGTGGCACCAGCACCAGTGCCTAAGGCAGGGGCGTGTATTTACAATTTTTTATGCAATGCTTTGCAGCAGGGCTCATTGCTGCGCTCCAAGTACAGTATCTGTGAGGGGTTCAAGTGTTTTGGAACCAGTGCCTAAGGCCCAATTTTTCTGCCCCTGTTTAACAGGGGCATGTAATTACAATTCTTGGTCTAATACTTTGCAACAGGGCTCATTGCTGCGCTCTAAGTACAGTAATTGTGAGGGGTTTCGGTGTTGTGGCACCAGCACCAGTGCCTAATGCCCAATTTTTCTGCCCCTGTTCAACAGGGGCATATAATAACAATTCTTGATCTAATATTTCACAGCTGGGCCCATTCCTGCGCCCACCAAGAGTAACTGTGAGGACTTACAGTCTTGTGGCACCACCGCCACCACCAAAGGCCCAATTTTTCAGCCCCTGTTCAACAGGGGCATGCAATTACAATTCTTGATCTAATAATTCACAGCAGGGCCCATTCATGCGCCCACCAAGAGTAACTGTGAGGGCTTACAGTGTTGTGGCAAAACCAACACCTAAGGGTGTCAGGGTTGTACGTACCTGATCAGCGAGTCCGTTAGAGCAGAGGAAGGTCCCCCGTACGGATCCGACTCGCGGGCCCCTGGTAGTGCAGACAGGAGGCACGGGAGTGAGGAAGGGTAAGAGAGCCTGAGAATGGTTACTGGAAGGCAGCTCCGGATCCTGGGTTCAGGAGAGTAGCTGAGCCAGGCTGGCTGCAGGCAGGCAGGTAGGCAGGCAGGTGTGTAGAGCAGCGCAGCTGGGCAGGTGCAGAGAGAGTGGTCAAGACAAGCAGGGTTCAGTACGTTCAGGCAGTATGGTACAGCGGGGTAGGCAAGTTCAGGGTCAAAGACAGGCTGAGGTCGGGTGCAGGCGGATAGCAGGAAAAGTCCAGTAACAAGCCGGGTGGTCAGAAGATCAGGTTTCAGGCAATTAACAGGAGAAGGATACACAGGGGACTGTAGATCAGACAGCACCGGTCTGAAGTGTTCCAGGAGTTTAAATGGGCAAACCGGCGTGCATCGGCGCGCGCAATGGCGCATCGGCGCATCAGAGTGCGCAATGGCGCACGCACGCAACGCGCGCACATGCACCCGCACGCACAGGCACACCATCGCGCACAGGCACGCGCACCCGCAGTCTGGGAAGTGCACCAGCGCGGACAGGAACATGCCCAACATCAGCGCGCATCGGCACACCACAGCGACCACCAACGGCAAGGTACGTTCTCTGACAAAGGGGCAAATTTCTGCAGAGTATCTACGGCAGGCCCCTACTTTCAAACATCCAACTTACAAATGACTCCTACTTGCAAACGGAAGGAGACAACAGGAAGTGAGAGGAAATCTACCCCTAGGAAGGGAAATTCTCTCCTGTAAGAGTTAATATGGGAAAAAAGTGTCTCCTCTCTACTGATGCTTTATCACCAATCCTGGTTTCAATAAAAACCCCAAACTTTCCAAAAACATTTGTCATTGGGACGGAAAGTGAGGTGAAATGTTCTGAGCAGGTGCACACTGCACAGACAGCAAAACAAATGTTACAGGGGTGATAACCCTTCCCTATGTTTTCCAAAAAGCTTAAAAATAGATTTTTTTGGCTAGAGCTACACTTAAAAAATTTACTTGTTCCAAATTAAAAACAGATTCTACTTAAGAACAAACCTACAGTCCGTGTCTTGTTTGCACCGCCTGTATACTGCTGTTCAGAGTATATAGGGCCTTTTTTTTATTTTGGGTGCAGGGTTCCCCTTAATATGGGGTAGCCATGCCATTTTTCTCAAAGATTTTCATCCATATTACCGGGACCAGACATTACATTAAAGCCGCAAGCAGTTTTAAATGGCTTTTTTTCCTTTAGAAATGTCATTTTGTGCAGGGACAGTTCTAAACACTGGAAACACGTGCCACTTCACAGGCATACTTTAGACACCCCCCAGGTACGATATTTAAAGGACTATTTCACTTTTTTTTCACTTTATGCATCATTAACAGCACTGCTCCTGAAAAAACAACCGTTTTTAAAACGTCTTTTTGCATTGATACATGTCCCCTGGGGCAGGACCCGGGTCCCCAAACCCTTTTTAGGACAATAACATGCATATTAGCCGTTATAATTAGCACTTTACATTTCAAACGTTCGCGTCCATTGTATTTAATAGGGTTCTAAAATTTGCACGAACTTTCGGTCCGCTCGCAGGTTCTGGTGCGAACCGAACCGGGGGGTGTTTGGCTCATTCCTAGTGCTAAGGGCATGTTCAACAACCACATCACAGCCATACAAGAATGTCATAGTAAATACAGTACATTAATTGACTAAGCAAATGATATCCAATGTAAACAATACTGTGTCAAAAAATTGCACTTTTATGTTACACACTCACATCATGGGCTATGAAAAATTAAGAATGGTGAAGAGGAAAAAGGGGAAAGAAAGACAGAGGAAGGGGGAACCCCAAAGACAAGAAAATAAATAAACACAAAAAGGAGAGGGATAAAGAGACAAAAGAAGGAAAGAAAGGGAGAGGGGAAGAAAAAGCAGGCAAGAAAAAAGGACGAAAAAGGAGAGAAGGGGATTTTGTTCATCAAAGCAGATTTCTAAGGAAAGCAAATCTTTTATAGAAAGGGTTTGAAACTCAAGGCGTCATTTAGCCCAGGATACTTCAGGGTGCATAGATTGGAGATCCATTTAGCCTCCCGTTGCAGTAAGATTTTGTCAAAATCGCCCCCTCTCTCAGTGGGGGGGACATGTCCGAGAGCAAAGAAATGCATCATGGAGTCATTGAAGTTATGACAAAGGCCCATGTGGCGGCTAATGGGTCTCTCCATTTTTTTTTTCAGTACTAGGGAGACATGATCCCTAATCCGATTGAAGAAGGGGCGTTTTGTCTTCCCCACATAAAAGGCTTGACATTCACATATCATAATGTTTACTATTTCGATGGACTGAGATGTAACCAAAAATTTTGGTTTATACATGCGGCCATCTGGAAGAGTCACACATCGCGATGCGTAAATGTAGCGGCAAAAAACACATTTGTGGCAAGGCCTCGTCCCTTTAGCCGCCACAGGATTGGTGGGAGTGGGAGCATAGTGACTATGCACCATGTTATCCCTGAGTGATTTAGACCTTTTGTACGTGATCTCGGGGTACTCTTTTAGGTGTTTTGAGACAGTGGGATCCCCCATGAGGAGGTACCAGTGTTTCTGCAATAGATCCCACATCTGCTGGTGCTGTCCCGAGAAACGGGTGATAAGTCTCACTCCTTCATTGGGTTTGGATTTTTTTGAGCCATAAATCAGAGATGACCGATCTTGATTCTTGGCTTTGCATCCCAGGCCTAAATGATTTGCTTCCATATTATGGTATCCTTGAGCAGATTCCAAAATTGAACTCTTTACTCCTGCCTCACTGTCATTTATAAACAAGGCAAACAACATCGGCTTCAAGACAGAACACTGAGACACATCACTCAAAACCACGCTGAGGCTGAATAATTTTCCACTACTCTCTGTACCAGTTCTTGAAGCCAGCTTACTATCTATGTACATAGAATTGCCTTCACTCCAATAGAACTTTAAATGAAGCCTATGTGGGGTATAGTATCAAGTGCTTTAGCAATTTTGCACTTTCCAGATAAAATACATCTACTGTCCTGTCTCTATCTAAGTTACTGCTTAATTCATTATAGAATGTCAACAGGTTCATCTGACAAGAGCCGTCTTTTTTAAATGCCTGTTGGTTGTTACCTAATTTACTATTTTCTCTGACAAATTATTCAGTAAAGCCCCTAAGCATTCCTTCGAACACTTTGCATCACATGTGTCAAACACATGGCCTGCGGGCCGAATCTGGCCCTCCAGGCCATTTCATGTGGCCCTTACACCTCTCCTGCAACTGCAGAACTCCCTTGTCTCCGCCTCCACCTTGTCAGCAGTCATCAGCTGAGAGGAAAACAAAACTCCTCCCCCATATCCTGCCCTTCTTCTTGCAGCCTCAGAGACACTCATATCTGCCCCCTCCATCTCAGCAGTTGGCAGCAGAGAGGGGAACAGTACTCCTACAGATCTTGCACCTCTCTGCAGCTGTAGCATTCCATTCCCCTCACCCCCTCTGGTCTCAGAATTCAGCAAACTCCAGTCCTCCTTGTTCCTCCTCCAGACCCTGCACCGGTGATGTTAGAGAGAAGGGAGACTCTTGACTGCTGCTGGGGGGGGGGGGGGAACGCTTAACATCTGATGTAGGGGGGGATGCTCTGAACACCTGCTTATAATTATTATGATAATTATTCAATTCTATGCTAGTTGAAAAGGAGGTTCGCACACTTCTGGTATCATCCACAAGAAACTTTATTGGAGACTTCTCAGACGGTACGCCATGGGAGAGCCATGTTCTGTCTGAGCAGTCTTCAATAAAGTTTCTTGTGGATGACAACAGCGGTGTGCGGCTCTCCTTGTCAGACTTGCATCATCTGCTACAGTAGTTTGAGTGGGCTCCATGCTAGCAGTGTTAATTTTGTCAATGAAAATATGTGTCTAGACTAAATTAACACTATTTTAGTTGACTAAAATAAAACTAAAACTAAAGCAATTCAGATGACTTAAATATGACTAAAACTAAAATGGCATTTTAGTCAAAATTCTACATCAAAATTAACACTGCATGCTGGTCTGCACCTGCTCTTCACTGCCTAAGTCTTATGTTTCCTACTAAAACCAGTAATAATGGAATGCAGAGGCAAATATTTATATGATAAAGAATACATATATTTATACAGTTTTACAGAAACAACCGGCCCTTTGAGGGCAACCATACTACTGATGCGACCCGCAATGAAATTGAGTTTGACATCTTGCCTTACATACTATTGATGTTAGGATGACTAATCTGTAGCTTCCTGATATACTGGGCATCCCTTTTTTAAACATTGGTACAATCATTTGCTCTATGCTAATCAGTCAGTACTATTCCATCAGTGAAAAGTCTTTAAAAATCAGGAATAGCGGCTTGGTTATCACTGAACTAAGCTCCCTGTGGACTTACATGTATAAGTCAGGTGTAATTCCTGGTGTTGTGTATATTATTATAATTAATGCATGTGTTGGGGGCGCCTATGCACAAAAACATCAGTTGCGCTACACATGTTACATATCGCCGTTGCACGCCACAGCAAGAGCAATTATTCCAAGCACAATATGCACAGTTAACTCTAAACTGAAGACCTGTAGAGGCTTTTAAAGTATAGCCTATGGAAAATATAGGGTACTAATGCATAGAATGCAATAAGATAAAAAACCTTCTGACTTTACGACCCCTTTAAGGCTTGACATGTTGCGTATCTATTTAATTGGCATAACCTCAAATTTAATATCTTACCAAGAAAATTGGGTAATATATTATGTTTACGTGCCTTACAATTAACTTTAAGGTATTTTTTACTAAAATTTTGCATTTGTTTGTTGTGCTATTATAATGTGACATACAAATTTAAACTACAACTATTTTATTCACTAGGGTGCCTGTCAACAATTTTTGGTGTTTTTTTGTGTGATCTCAAAAATATGTGAAAAAAATATGCAAAAACAGTTCTAACAGCGAAAGGGTTAAATGAGTGTAAAAATTAACCACACAGGTTTACGTTTTGTCCTGCTATATTTGTTACTCAATGAAGTCTTCTTGGAAATGCATAAAAACATCTTCTGCTGAATTGCTGACACTTATGGATGATATAGTAAGTGCTGGTTCACACTGGGGCGACAAACGCTCCGACATTAGGAGCTCATGTCGCATGACGTGTGAAAATCAATGTTTCCCTATGAGAGCCGTCTTAACTGGTCCGACACATGTCGGTCCGACATTAAAAATGCTCCCTGTACTACTTCTGTCCGACTTTGATCCGACTTCAGCCCATTGAATATCATTGAAGTCGGATCAAAGTAGGATCCTTGTCCTAACCATCCGACATTTGACATCCGACATGTGATTACAGCAGCAGTAAAAGGAATTTATCTCACCCTGGGATTGTTTTGATTGGTCAAAGGACAAGTCAGACTAGCACAATGTCGGATCAAAGTAGTATCCTGTTCATGAATGTCGGACGGATGTCGGACCAATGTCGGACCAATGTCGGACCAATGTAGGACAGATGTCGCAGAGCAAAGTAGGATGAAAGTCGTGTCGTATAGTGTGAACCCAGCCTTAATGAGAAAGGATTCATCATATAGTGCTGGTTCACACTGGGGCGACAAACGCTCCGACATTAGGAGCTCATGTCGCATGACGTGTGAAAATCAATGTTTCCCTATGGGAGCCGTCTTAACTGGTCCGACACATGTCGGTCCGACATTAAAAATTCTCCCTGTACTACTTCTGTCCGACTTTGATCCGACTTCAGCCCATTGACTATCATTGAAGTCGGATCAAAGTCGGATCCTTGTCCTAACCATACGACTTTGGCATCCGACATTGTGATTACAGCAGCAGTAAAAGGAATTTATCTCACCCTGGGATTGTTTTGATTGGTCAAAGGACAAGTCAGACTAGCACAATGTCGGATCAAAGTAGTATCCTGTTCATGAATGTCGGATGGATGCCGGACCAATGTCGGACCAATGTCGGACCAATGTCGGACAGATGTCGCAGAGCAAAGTAGGATGAAAGTCGTGTCGTATAGTGTGAACCCAACAGATTCCAGGCTAAGGTCATTAAACTCTGTGAAGTATACTGTCCATCCAAAGGTGGTTGTTAATAATGTAATCTAACATTTTATATTTTTTTTATTTAGAGATCCAGTCTTATACCCCCTTCATTTGGTTTCCACGCCCCAAAGTTAAGAACACCTGCACAAGAGCATCCCAAATGAAAGAGAAAATGTAAACATTTTCCTAATGAAGCACAGATTGCACTGGCTTTTTTCATGATTTATTAAAAATATTCAGAAGCCAAAGAACACCAATATATCAATATAGTTCAGTATACCTCTTCTATCACTCTTTTTATAGGAGAACATATTTTATTTTCCTATTATCAGTATTATTATAAATGTGATAGATTAGTAAGAACTGTACTCAGCTATTTCATACAATTACTCCACTTGTGATCAACGTTTAAAGCACATGAAACGCCCTTTGTTGTAAAACTATTCTGTTCATTGACTTTTTATTGACATTTTTGTTTCATGATATAACTAGTCACACCAGAGATGTTGCAAAACATTTAATTTCTTCCTTAATGCAACAAAATACTAAGGGTGTTAATTTAATTTCATGTGTATGAATATAAGATAATAAGAGGTAATTGGTAAAGAACATGTTTAAGCTAAAGTTTGGCCCATGGCAAATATCTTCTAAACTATTAAGCCCTGTACACACGATCGGATTTCCTATGGATTTTAAACCGATGGATTTTTTCATCGGAAATCCGATGAAGCTGACTTCCATCAGTCTTGCCTACACATCATCAGTCAAAAAACCGATCGTCCCAAACGCCGTGACGTAAAACACTCTGACGAGCCAAGAAAAATGAAGTTCTATGCTTCTGAGCATGCGTCGACTTGATTCTGAGCATGCGCGGGTTTTTTATCCGATGGAGTTCCCCAAAGACGATAGTAATTTGCTATCGTTTTTTTTTTCCATTCTGATAAATTTAAAACATGTTCTATTTTTTAACACCGATGGAAAAAAGACCGATGGGGCCCATACACGATCGGTTTGTTCGATGGAAAAAGTCCATTGTGTGTACAGGGCTTTAGTCTATACATGCAAAAAAATTAAAATAAGGTAATACAAAGTGTATTACCCACATACGTGTGCAAAGTTTTTTATCTGGGGGACCGACGGCCGGGGAGCACCGATTTTTCAAAGCCGGGCACCCCTTCCATAGACTCCCATGTTAAACATCAGTCTAGTCATGGGCACAGTGAGGCATGGGCACAGTGAGGCATGGGCACAGTGAGGCATGGACACAGTGAGGCATGGACACAGTGAGGCAAAGTGTGGCACAGTGAGGCATGCAGATGGACACCCTAGGCTTCTCACGTTCCGCATCAGGTCCTCAGCCTTACACCTACGTCATTGGCTGAGCGGACCTGATGGGGAACTTTAGAAGGGGCGGTCTATTCATTTATTACACTGCGGAGGAAGTTCCCCATCCGGTCTGCTCAGGCTCAGCCAATGACATTTCGTGTGGACAGCGCTGGACATCGGGATCGCCGCGGGACACTGGATTTCATCGCTGCAATGTTTTTTTGTTTTTTTTAAATAAAGGACTTTCCCAACGGTGTCTGTGTATTTTTTTAAATGTTTTTACACTTTCTTTGTGAAATGGTAGGGGTACAATGTACCCCATTACCAATTCAAATAGGGGGAGCCGGGATCTGGGGCAAGGGTTGTGGGGATGAGGCCCTTGTCGTCATCAACATGGGGACATCCTCCCCATGTTAAGGGCATGTGGCCTGGTACGGTTCAGGAGGGGGGGGCGCTCTCTCGTCCCCCCCTCTTTTCCTGCGGCCTGCCAGGTTGCGTGCTCGGATAAAGGGTCTGGTCTGGATTTTTGGGGGTACTCCACGCCATTTATTTTTTTAAATTTGAGGTGGAGTTTCCCTTAAAATCCATACCAGACCTAAAGGGCCTGGTATGGATATTTGGGGGAACCGCACGCATTTTTTTTTTAAATTTGCGGCAGGGTTCCCCTTAATATCCATACCAGACCTGAAGGGCCTGGTAATTGAATTTGGACCCCTACGCTTTTTTTTTTTTTTTTTTTATCAATGACTTTTCTATGTATTGCCAGAAGCCAACAATTCATTATAGCCGTGAGTGAGTTTTAAATTACCTTTTTTCCTTCAGAAATGACACTTTGTGCAGAGACAGTTTTAAGCACGGGAAACAAGCGCGACTTTACATGCATATTGCCGAACACCAGACCCGAACCCAAACATACAGTCAATTGTTCGAGTTCGGGTCCGGGACCCAAAAACCCAAAAGTTCAGTAATCCGCTCAACCCTAGTGAAGAGCAGTATATACAGTGAGGGGGCAGTCTGCACAGACAGGCTCCCATCACTTGACGATGCTGACTGTCACTGTCAGCTTTAAAATACAATTGCTGCGTCTTTTCTTTTCTATACTTAAAGTGGATGTAAACCCACTCTTGTCAATTCTAAAGTACTGCCATAGTGCTGAACTATAAGGATATACAGGACTCCTGCATGTATCCTTACCTGTCAAATGTGTCCCGTTTAGCAGTTTGAAGCCCCCAAAAATAGCAGATTCAGTGGGCGGGTCTGTTATCAGCGCGTGGTGGGCGGAGTCTTGATGTCAGCAGACTCCCCGCCCACCTCTACACTCCCCTTGGCCAGAGCGTGCACAGGAGAGGCAGAGCGCGTTCTGGGTACAAGCAGAGCACGCTCACGGCCCCCTGTCACAAGTTCATACACACATCAATGTCCATGACAGTGGAGAATGATCGGTGCGATGGGACAGCTGTGAGCACCGACCCCCCCATGCATGGCTTTTCATCATCTGCTTCTCTCCCTCCCGCGGCTTTCACCTGAAAAGCCATGCAGGGGTGATCGGTGCTCACAGCTGTCTACGTTGCACCATCATCCCCGACTGTCCTCAGTGTCTTCCTCCAGCGCCGTGTCTTCCTCCGCCCCCCTTGTCCCTCTCCGTGTGTCCACATCCCCCCCTGTGTCTTTTTACTTCGACCCCCTCGTCCCCCGCAGCCGCTGGCTTCCCTCTCCTCTCCTCTCCAGCGGGCTGCGAGGGGGGGGCGGGGGATCTGTCAGGATGGAGAGCGGAGAAGGGGGACAATTACCAGCCCCTTTCTTTTCTGAATGGGGCACAGAGCGTTCGTTACTGATCACTCTGTGTCCTGTGACAACTGAGCAGAGTAACCTGTGTGTTACTCTGCTTCAGTTTATGAATGGACAGGAGCCGCTGTCTTTTCTCCATTCATCTTCAATGCAGAGAAAGGGACTGGGGAATCTGTCCTCTGTCCCTTTCTCTGCCTCAAATGGGAGATGTCAGGGGTCTCTGTTTAGACCCCTGACATGTCACCAAAGCCCCCAACAGGGCTGATAAAAAAAAAAATATTCCAAAATTATATATATAAAAAAAAAGATAAAAAAATGAAATTGAAAAAAAAACAAACAGCTGACACCACAACCGCCCCCCCCCCCCCCCATACCGACACGGTCCAGAGCCCCAAGACCACTGACACCGACCACTACCCCACTGACATCGTCCACTGACACCAACCACTACCCCACTGACACAGACCACTGCCCCACTGACACCAACCACTGCCCCACTGACACCGACCACTGCCCTACTGACACTGACCACTGCCCCACTGACACCGACCACTGACACCGACCACTGACACCAACCATTGCCCTACTGACACCGACCACTGCCTCACTAACACTGACCACTGCCCCACTGACACCGACCACTGCCCCACTGACATCGACCACTGCCCCACTGACACCGATCACTGACACCGACCACTGACACCAACCATTGCCCTACTGACACCGACCACTGCCCCACTAACACTGACCACTGCCCCACTGACACCGACCACTGCCCCACTGACACCAACCACTGCCCCACTGACACCGACCACTGACACCAACCATTGCCCTACTGTGACACCGACCACTGCCCCACTAACACTGACCACTGCCCCACTGACACCGACCACTGCCCCACTGACACCGACCACTGCCCCACTGACACCGACCACTGCCCTACTGACACCGACCACTGCCCCACTGACACCGACCACTGACACCAACCATTGCCCTACTGACACCGACCACTGCCCCACTAACACTGACCACTGCCCCACTGACACCGACCACTGACACCGACCACTACCCCACTGACACCGACCACTGCCCCACTGACACCAACCATTGCCTTACTGACACCAACCACTGCCCCATCCCCCCACCCCCTTTCCAAAAAGCACTGTGAAAAAATATATTTAAAAAATAAACCAATGCATATAGTAATTTCCTGGGCCCCATCAGGTTAACAGAGGGGCCCTGGAGGTGAGAGCAGAAGAGGGAATTTTTCTCCATTTTGATGCTCAGGCAGACAAATCCCGTGCCGCATGCTGCTCTGCACCAGTGTACCTGCACAAACTAAAGTTCAAGACGCTCACTGAATGCTTTTCCCTGACAGATGGATTTCAATGTAATGCAGCTCCCCTACCTTAGTGAGTTCAGGCACTACAGCCTGAGGGAGAGACTGATCGCTGAGGCGGCGATAGCACAACAAGAGTAATCCTGACGGCGGTGCACAGGCAAGCAGTTCCCCTGCACACACAATGTCACACAGGCATATATCACAGGCTAAGGTGCAGTCCCCAGACTCCCCATTGTGTGCTCATGGTCATTATCATTATGATAATCAGAGCACAGCAGGTGCTCTATGGCTCTGTAAGTGTCACATAGATGTTGGGTGCTGACTTTCTTAATTTAAGGCCGTAATGTGTGTTACAGACTATAACACAGTACAGACATAACAAAGTCAGCACCCAACATCCAAGTGACACTGACAGAGCCATAGAGCACCTTCTGTGCTCTGATCATCATAATGATAATGACCATAAGCACACAATGAGATGCTACTTTATGCGTGTGATGGGAAGGGGGGAGGGGACAGTAAAACCACACAGTCAAGCTGCATTTTTACCGCCACCAAACCACTCCCCTTTGAGATCCTTTCACCCAAGCTTTGCAATTAGGTCTGTCTGTCAGTTTTTCATGTGGACCTGATTGAAAGCTCCATGTAGGTCTACAGAAGTCTAGATATGAATTGACTCCACCTACCTCCGTGTCCATTCAGATAAAAAAATAAAATGGAAATGAACATCCTTTTCTATTTTTTCCAGACCTAAATGTGACAGATCAGAGGGAGCCTGATGTAAATGGACACAAGTCTGTGGTGTATGTGAACACAAACTGAACGGACACGGATGTTAAAACACTGACATCTCTCCGATTCAGATTCTATTATGATTGAATGGGTGCTGTAAAGCTTCCTGGTGGTATAGCTAAGGTGAGTTCAGACTATGGTCCGAACATGCCTGAGCTCATCCCTGCTAATTAGTTGTTGTCAAAGTTGTAAAATAAGACATCTCTGCTGCTTAAATACAGTGTAAAAAGTTTAGAATAATAATGGTTATTAAAGGTTCACCTTTTGGAACATGTTACATGTCCCAGTTCCTGCCACCAGTCCCCCAGATCCCCCCTCGTGGGGTCAGGGGCAAAGCCAGGGGTGGGTTGTGGGTGGGGTCAACGGGGGCACCATCAGGTAGGCTGTATGGGGCCCCATGATTTCTAACAGCTGCCCTGGGGCAGAATATGGTGTAAGTAGAGCAGTGGACGGTGTCAATAGGGCAGAGATTAATGTCAGTAGGGCAATGGATGGTGTCAGTGTTTTTTTTTATATATTTGTTTTTATATTACTTTTTACATTATTTTTAGAATCAACGTTGGGGGCTTTGGTGATATATTTAGATTTTGAGACAGAGAAAGGGACTGAGGACAGAGAATTTCCAGTCCCTTTCTCTGCCACCTGCATGGGACAGTGAATGCATAGGAAGTGCTCTGTGCTGAGTGGCTTCCTGTTCATTTAAAAACTGCCTGCAGCAGCAGCCGTTGGACAGGAGAAGAGAAGAGGAAAGCCGGTAAGCACTGGTGGTGGTGGTGTTCCTGGGCAGCAGTGGAAATCTGCTCTGCACAGGGTGATTACGGTGTGTCCAGGCACATCCGGCACACCCTGTGCACATGCCTATGGATATATGACATAATTTTGTCCTAGGCCAGAATCCTAGAAGCAACTGAAGAAATGTAAATAAAAATGGTTAAAACAATTAAATATAATATACCTTAGTATCTATTTACTAATGATAGCAGGATAAGGATTAAAATAGTTATTGTTGATTGAGAGAGTTTAGTTTCTCTTTAATCCAGTTATTATGTATTTATTAAGAAACAAATATAACCATCTATCTATCTATAGTTATCTATAGTTATCTAGCAGTTAAAGAGTCAGGGCCTGGAGTGGGACCTCTGAACCTTGAACCTCTGCTGTGTCTCGCTGAGTCACCTGGAATGCGGGACAGTTCCCTGGGCAATTCCTTGAACGATCCTGGCTTGAACCTTGTTTGTCTTGAACCTTGAACTCTTTGCTCCGCCCATGAACTTCCTGATCTAAGCCATGTCTCTGCACTTCCTGTTTGCCAGATTATTGTGCTCTCTTTCAGCCAGTATCTTGATTTTGTCTTTACTGCTGCCGTCCATATCTTTTCTATTACTCGTTACTGACCCTTGGCTTGTTCCTCGACTACGCTTCAGCTTGATCCCAATCTGCAACTACTTCTTACTGACCTTTGGCTTGTTTACTGACTACACTTATGTTTGATCCTTACCTGCTATATCCACTACTGGACCCCAGCCTGCTCACCTCCTGGTGGGGCGATCCTGAGGACCGTAACCTGGTACTAACAGCTAAACCCATCTCCACCATCAGGAGCTCTGGTGAACATCAGTTAGTACTTAGACTCCGCACCTCAGGCGAGCCTGAGTTATTTGCCAGGGTGACATGCTTGTATACCAATCCTGCTGGTCAGTGGGTGTCCCCCTACTGCTATAAATACTGGTCTCCAAGCCTGACCCCTGACCGTGACATAAAGTGTCATTAAACCTGGACCATGAAAAACTCTTAATACATGGGCATGAGAAAAATATATATAATATATTGGTGGGGGCGCTAGGTACAATACCTGGTAGTGTAAATTACGTGAAATACATATAAATTAATCTATTAAGCAAATATGTATGAAGAATGTAAAACAAACACCAGCCTATCTATACACACAATATCAAAATTGTGATGTACGTGATGTGCTAAAACAAAATTGTGCTGGAGTGCACTATAAATTGTGAGGTTGATAACCTGAATGAGCAATAAAAAACAAAGCAACAAGTGCCCCCAAGTGCATAGTAATGAAACTTATACAATAGGTGAATTCACATGTGCTAAATTGGAAAATAATTTGCTGCAAAAGTCCTAAAATTCAATGCATAATGCATTTAAAAAGTCTTTGTGTTAAACTCTGAAGACATCCTATGAGAACAGAATCCAGAAGTGACAGCTAGCAATGTCCACCTTCACCAACTGGAAAAACAAACACCCAAACATGCTCAATATGAGGATGGCAGCTTACCAAAAGTAGTTGACCCTTTTAATCAAAAAAGAGGTCAAATGCACTTATAGCAAGATATCACTTGCTGACATAGATGGAGATGATGTAACCAGAGCGAACCCCTGCCTCATGGAGGCCCAGATCAGGATATGCAAATGAAAAGTAAAACGGCAATAGCGTAATTCCGTTTATTGAGCCAAAACATAGACAAATAAAAAAGCCAAATGCCTGCTTACTTGTGGGGTGCCACAGACCCGGCACTGAGGCTGAATAGCGTGACTGTAGGTGGAAAAAGATGTCCCGAGTAAAGATGTACTGGTGTGCGTTCCACTTGTGACAGCGGTGAGCCAGAGGGGCCGGAAGTTACGTCTGTGCGTGACCTAGTACTGCCTTGACGTACGTTTCGTATGACACGTCTTCAGGAAGCGTACTAGGTCACTGGTTGCATGGACTTAAATGTGTCTGTCAATTAGCTACCTAGGGGAGGAATTTAAAACTGAATCCAGCCTCTGTCCCGGATCACTAGGCAATGGCATATCATTACTAACGTTTCTGCATAGCAGGTATGAGAATAGAACCAACTCCAATGGACATGGCTATTAAGTTGAAAAAAATATATTACATGACACTAATACCAATCAAATGCCATATACAATATTATGGAAAACAAAGCATACAGATATATATAATAAAAAACATAAATGTTAAAATGTATATAAAATGGGAATATTTAAAATTGACTCATAGATAGACACTTTAAATATATAATATATATAAAAGGGATACAATATATCCTATATAAACACTGACCTAATTTGGACTAAACTGGTAAAATGCAGGGTTATTCATTGGTTAAAAAGCAGTTAAGGTCCAAATCAATGTTAAGACCCTGCGGCTGCATAGTCCCCAATCGATACAGCCACTGGGTCTCATTCTGAGAAATAGCCTTCTTAAGGTCCGTCCCTCGCCAGTTATAGATGGCTCTATCTATTCCATAAAAAATGAGCTGGCGCATTACACCACTAAAGCATTATTTTGTGTAGAGTGAAATATACTTGGTCGATCCTGCCTTTAGATGTCCCTCTCACTGTGTCCCCATTGCTGCCTGAGATTCTGTAGACCAGCTGTTGTCACCTACTGAGCATACTCGGGTTTAAGTTCCCTTCTAAGCTCTTTATTTCCTTCTTTTTTTATCTCTGCAGCCCACATGTGTACAGAGTCACACGTGTGGGTGTATACAGTGGCAAATTATGCTCCCTTCCCTCCTCTTTCATGTCCTCCTATTGCTAAACACTATTGGGGGCTGGATATAGTATGCTGATTGATTACATTCACTAAGAACCTCACAAAAAAAGCTTAGTTTTAATATAAATCTGTAATTAATATATCAAATGTAATTGCTAATTCCTATAAAGTAAAAAAAAAGCCATGGATGTAGATGCCGTCTGAACAAATTGAAAGCTAGTGTCAATCATCTTTGACTCCACCTACACCATATTAATGCATAAAAAATACACAATTGATGTTCAATAATGATTTATAAGGAGCTGTAAACTGTTTTTTTTATATTTATAATTTAATTTGAATTGCTCTTCTGGAATAGCTTTTTTTTTTCTTTTAGTCATGTGATCTGCACAGCACCAATCAGGGCTGTCCAGGCAAAGACTCACACTGTAGCATGGGGAGACACTGGGCAGGAGAGTCTGTCAGCCAGGCTATATATGGCCCTATGATTTCTAATGGTGGCCCTGTGAACAATAATAAGAAACTGGTGCCACTTTTTATTCAGGAGACTCTTGGAGTAAATATCCTAATCTAAGCATCCCAAATTCCACATAGGTCTGTTTATTCTTTTCATCACATCAACCCTTTGGGCATAACATTGAAAATGTCAGGAAAGGATTTCCAAAAGCTTTTTTTTTTTGTTGTTTTTACCAAGTTTATTGAATATGCAGATTTACACAGAACATCAAGACACAGACAACAAAACATTTTGAATCATTTGTTTGCTTGGTATTGCTTCATTTGAGTCTTTCACAATGGTTTTATTTTTTACATCCTTTTTGTTGGGTCTGGCATGGCTCAGGAGGGCAGGGGAGGCAAGGATCTGTGTGAACAGAAAATTATAATATGAATACATGTTATACATTTGTCTTCTTAACTGACTTTATAAAATATATACACTTTCTGCATTGAGAGAAACCTGGTATTCAGTAGTCACTAATTATATAGGTACTAAATTGTGCCTGTTGTCAGCCTCTACACAATAAATTAGTATGACATTCCTAAATATACCCCAATACAACCACTACTTCTTCTTGTTGATCCTCAAGCTCTTAATCACAGAAGCCATAATTTCCATACATTGAACTGATGATGGCCAACAAGCCTGAAACAGCTGTATGCAATCTGGAGTAAATGGACGTATAATATTAACCACTTTCTGTACTTAGGCCATTTATACCCGGACCATGGTCGACATTACAACCATGATCCTGGTATCGTTTTTTTTCCGCTGGTGATACTGTTCTATGTTAAAGTGATCCGAGCGGCTGTAGAGCCACTGGATCACTTTCACAGGTACCAGATTCATTAATAAATTAATGGAATAATATTTAGAGGGCACCCCCCCCCCTGCTCACACACATATGCGAAAGTAGGTCCCATGTAAGATACCGCCGAAAATGTCAGAGCAAGATCAATAATTCTATCACCAGGCCTCTTGTGTAACTCTAAACTGGTAGCCTGTAAAGGCTTTTAAAAAGTCGCCTATGAAGATGTTTAGGTACCCTAGTTTGGTGCTGTTCCACAGGCATACATAATTTTACAGCATGACATGTTCAGTATCCATTTACTCAACGTAACATCATCTTTTATGTTCTTACCAAAAATTGGGTATCATATTGTTTGTATTTACTAAAATGCATGAAAGTGTATTTTTTCCTGAAGATTTCCATTTGATAAACTGCTGTGCAAATATTGTGTGACATAAAAAAATGGCAACAACAAACACTTTATTCTCCATGGTCTCTGCTTAAAAATATATATAATGTTTGGGGGTTCCAAATAATTTTCTAGCCAAAACATACTGATTGGCCTGGACTAGAAGTGGTAACTAAAAAATTATCCTTTGAAGTAGGGCTGTTCCTGCACTGCAAGGGTTAATTATTTATCTAGGTCTAGGGGAACAATGGAATACCATTTACTTTCCTAATCCTTCACTCCTCCCTGCTGCTAACTAGACCTTGCAGCATCTTCTCCCCAATGCTCTAGCAGTCCAGGGTCCTGATGTCATTAAAACCAATGCAGGGTGTATAGCTCTGCATTGGACCTTGACACTAAAGGACAGTTCACTGCTGGAGCCTGTAGGATCAGGTAAGTAAAAGTGTTTCTCCTTTCCCCTAGACCAGTGGTTCTCAACTCCGGTCCTCGGGACCCACTAACAGGCCAGAATTTAAGTATTACCTTGGGGAGATACAGACGAGAATACTGCAATCACTGAACAGCAAATTATATCAACTGTTATGTATTCAGTTATCTGGCAAACCTGGCCTGTTAGTGTGCCCTGAGGACAGGAGTTGAGAACCACTGCCCTAGATTAAACGAGCAATTAGCTCTTGCAGTGCAGGCTTTATGCAGTATAGGGGTCCATACACAATGGGTTTAAAAAAAAAATTGCTGCAGGGAAAATCTGCAACAGAGATACAGACAGGTAAAAATAGCTTTCCCCTACTCTACTAAAAAAACACTGTCTGTGTTGCTGTCCCAGCTTTCTCCTCGTGTCCTTCTGGTAAAATGTTGTCAGAAGGACAGAGATTGAGAATAAATCTCAGAGTCCCAGATTGGAGTAAAAGCTTGACAAAGCTTTCGTAATGTTTTGCTAGGACCTGTAAATGTGGGAATTATGGTAGCGGTCATTGCTAACTGGTTTTTAAAATGTACAAGCTCCATCCTGATACCAAACTATAGTAATATTCTGCCGCGCTTCCTACTTAAATTATGTGGAATAAAGTGCTAAGGTGCCATGTCACTTATTGATACATAAATCATAAATCAACTTGTGCCTGAATTCATGTAAGAAACTCATCCATATGCAAAGATCAATCAGAATAAATTCATCAATGTGAAATCAAAAAAAGGAAAAATATATGTGCAGTCCATGGTTCAAAAATTAAGCATGTTGCCATCAACAGTGGCTTGTAACTAGATGCAGGCAATACCCACCAAATCCAGAGGTTTGTAATGACAGTTTTAAGATACCTCCTGTATAGATAAACTAGTCGAATGCATTGCTCAGGTGTGATTTTGGCCCATTCTTCCACCCAAACAGTCTTCAAATCTTAAAGGTTCATTGGGCCTCTTCTCGGACCTCTGATCTTTAGTTCTTTCCATAGATTTTCTATTGGATTCAAGTCAGGTGATTGGCTGGGCCATTCTAGCAGCTTTATTTTATTTTTATTTTATTTCTTTGAAACCTATTGAGAGTTTCCTTGGCTTTGTGTTTGGGATCATTGTCTTGCTGAAATGTCCACTCTCCTTTCATCTTTCATCAAGAATGTCTTGGTACATTTTTCCATTCATCTCTCCTTCAATGATATGAAGTTTGCCAGTGCCGTATGCTGAACAACAGCCCCACACCATGAAGTTCCCACCTCATTGTTGGTATGGGGGTGTTTTTGGGGTGATGTGCAGTGCCATTTGACCTCCAAACATGGTGTGTATTATAGCATTAAAAAGAGTTTAATTTTGGTCTCATCTGACCAGACTATATTCTCCCAGTATTTCAGAGGCTTGTCTAAATGTTGTGCAGCAAACTTTTAACAAGCTTCAACATGTTTTTTCTTCAGCAATGGAGTCTTGCGTGGTGAGCGTGCATACAGGCCATGGCAGTTAAGTGCTTTATTGTTTTCTTTGAAACAATTGTACCTACTAATTACAGGTCTTTCTGAAGCTCTCCACAAGTGGTCCGTGGCTCTTGGATAACTCTTCTGATAATTCTTTTCACTCCTCTGTCAGAACAGTTGTGAGGAGCACCTGGTCGTGGCCGGTTTACGGTGAAATTATGTTCTTTCCACTTCCGGATAATGGCCCCAACAGTGCTCATTGGACACCTTTTTATAGGCCATCAGTTGAGACTGAACCAGCTGATATTAATTTGCACTGACAAGGGGCGGGATTGCTTTCTAATTACTGATAGATTTCAGCTGGTGTCTTGGCTTTCCATGCCTTTTTTCACCTCCCTTTCTTCATGTTTGATCATTTTCCCCTGTGTCATTCCATTTTATTACACATAACATAATTTCTGAACTTATTTGTTTTGGTTTGTTTGTATGTATGGATTGCATGGGTTATTACCGGTTATTTACCTAGAAAAATGGTGACTTGTTCAATACATATTTTACCCGCTGTATAAGTTGCCATAAATGCAATGAAATTGATTTACCACTGATGTGTACTACATAATTCTTTTCACAAAAATATAATGGCAAATATTACATTTGTAAATGATTTTTGATGTTTACTGACTTACCAGGCTTAGGGCACTTTGGTGTTTTGTCCTGACATTGCTGCACTGGCTTGCATTCTGAAAAGGAAAAGTATTTACATTAGATGGTATGGGAAAGTGTCCCCATTGAAAGATTTTTCCTCTATTCTTGTTTTGGTGGCAATTAAAATTTTTGGATCTACCCTTATATTTAATCCCGGTGACAATGATGATCAGGATTATTGGAGAGAGTGAATCTCACTAATGAGGACACAGACAGTAATAAAAACCTGACAGAGATCTGAACCCCCCACCACTGTGTCCATATCTAAAAACGTTTTGCCTTTAGTAATACTATAACAATAAGTAAGCTGTGGCCGATCTCATATAAAAGTTGACTAAGCAAAGTGAAAATTAATTATCACTGATGTGTTCCACATAATTGTTTCCATAAAAAACATAATGGCAATATATTCCAGCTGAATACATAAAAATTACATATGTAAAGTATTTTTGCTGTTTACTAACTCACCAGGCGTAGGGCACTTTGGTTTTTGGTCCTGACATTGCGGCACTGGTTTGCATGCTGAAAAGGAAAAAGTAGGGTTATTTTTTATGAAGCCATATGTATTTTAGGCCTTAGATCACTACTGTTAATGATAATATATAAAGGTTTAAAGAACAATTAAAAAAGAAAACACTAAAAGCTGAATTTGATAAAAGTGTCTAGTAGCAAATAGTTCTATATCTTTGATGTCTGATAATTAGACTTACAGCAGCATATTTGTATGACACAAATGAATGGAAAAGACACTAGACACTAGACGGCACTTAAAACCTATAATGCACTTGCTGCTGGTGATTAATTAAAATGTATTCTTACATAAAATAGCTGAACATGCTGAAGCACGGTTTCTATTAAACAGGCATATTAATTTAGATTTCTTTACAAGTCCTTATCAAGTTATCTCTTATATTAAAAACCCCTTAGAGTTATGTTATTGTATTTTTATTTTTGGCATGGGACTCGTGGATTTAAATTAACACATCATGTTGTAGACACCAAAACAGTGTAAGGCCAATCGTCAATTTTTCCACTTTCTGAAAGGTTTTATAAGTATAAAAAGCTACTTACGGTCCTGGCACTTCTGATCATGATGTTTTTGATGCTGATGTTGTTCATGGTGTTCATGATGTCCATGAGATCCTCCTTTAGTTGAAGACATTGTTGTTGGCTGGTGTTAGCAAGTAAGTTCAAAGTTATCTCAAAGGAATAGCAAGTTCTGTTATGACGGCGTTGAACCTGATGCTTTTATACCCAAGTTGTTTCCTGCTTGTAAAGGGGGAGGTGAATCTCTTGAAAAAACAGTTTGGTTTTGACCAAACCTGACATTTTTTTTATAGAGGAAACTTTTTAGCAAACAATTATTGTAATGTTCCAGGAAGTAAGGGGTGTTGCCTCCTTGGTGTATAATTTAGCTGCTAATTACACCCAAATCTTACAAATCTTACATGAGTCATAGATGACAGTGCGAATTCCAGCTCTGGTTTCTCTGCGAAGAGAAAAAGCAGCTTTTCAGATGTAGCGGCGGATCAGCTGACCTGGGAGAGGGGGGGTGTAGTGAGGAGGGGGAGGAGAATTTGTGTTCAGAACTGAACGCATCTACGAATCAGATGAGTTCCCATAGAAGACTATGGGTGGTTATTTACGAAAGGCAAATCCACTTTGCACTACAAGTGCAAACTACAGTGCAAAGTAACTTGAAATTGCACTGAAAGTGCATTTGGAAGTGCAGTCGCTGTAAATCTGAGGGGTAGATCTGAAATAAGGAGAAGCTCTGCTGATTTTATTATCCAATCATGTGCAAGCTAAAATAGATTTTTTTTTTTTTCCTTGCATGTCCCTCTCAGATCTACAGCGACTGCACTTGAAGTAAATTTTTCACCACCCCTGCTGTCTTTATGGACCTTGCTTTGTGCACTGGTGCGCAGTCATGTTGGAACAGGAAGGGGCCATTCCCAAACTGTTCCCACAAAGTTTGTCCAAAATGTCTTGGTATGCTGACACCTTAAGACCCCTTTCACACTGGAGCGTTTTGCAGGCGCTATAGCGTTAAAAATAGCGCCTGCAAAACGCTGCTAAACTGCTGCCCTATTCATTCCAGTGTGAAAGCCTGAGGGAATTCACACTGGAGCATTGTGCTAGCAGGACGTTAGAAAAAGTCCTGCTAGCCACATCTTTGAAGCGGCGAAGGAGCGGTGTGTTTACCGCTCCTCCACCGCTGCTGCCCATTGAAATGAATGGGACAGCACGGCTATACAGCCCGCAATGCGCTGCTTCAGCAGTGCATTGCGGGCGGCTTTAACCCTTTCTCGGCCGCTATCGGGGGGTAAAACCACCCCACTAACGGCCGAATGCGCCGCAAATCTGCCCATAGCATCTGCGGTAAAAATAGCGGCATTTTACCGCCGACGCTATGGGCGCTCCAGTGTGAAAGGGCTCTAAGAGTTCCCTTCACTGGAACCAAGGGGCCAAGCCCAACCCCTGAAAAACAACACCACACCATAATCCCCTCCACCAAATGATTTGGACCAGTGCACATAGCAAGCCTTGGATTGCTTGCCCCCTGCCCCAAAGCACCCACCCCCCCCATGTTGAGGACATGCGGCCTGGTACGGTTCAGGAGGGAGGCGATCGGTCGCCCCACCCCCTTTCCTGACCAGCCAGGCTGCATGCTCGGATAAGGGTCTGGTATGGACCTTAAAATCCATACCAGAAAAAAGGGTCTGGTATGCTCTTAGAGGGGGAACCCATGCCCTTTTTTTTTCAATTTGGCGTGTTCCCCGACTTTGATCCGACTTCAGTGATATTCAATGGGCGGAAGTAGGATCAAAGTCACCAAAGTAGTACAGGGACCATTTTCAAAGTTGGACCGACTTGTGTCAGACCAGTAAAGACGGCTCCAATAGGGAAACATCGATTTTTACACATCATGCGACATAAGCTCCTAATGTCGGAGCGTTTGTCGTACCAGATTGAACCCGGCCTGAGAGAGCGAAATTAGCAAATTTAGCACACCTGCTCCCCATTCACAGCTAAGACCTTGTAACGCTAATGAGTCACATGACACCAGGGAGGGAAAATGGCTAATTGGGCCCAATTTGGACATTTTCACTTAGGGGTGTACTCACTTTTGTTGCCAGCGGTTTAGACATTAATGGATGTGTGTTGAGTTATTTTGAGGGGACAGCAAATTTACACTGTTATACAAGCTGTACACTCACTACTCTACATTGTAGCAAAGTGTAATTTCTTCAGTGTTGTCACATGAAAAGCTATAATAAAATATTTGTCTCGCAAAACGAGCAGGATTCAAGCCACAGCGGTGTGCAGTACCGCATTTGGCCTGAGGTGGGGGGCGCCGGAGCTGAGCAGAGCCAAGCGGAGCCGATCAGAGCCGTTCGGAACACCTCGGAAATACTCCGTTCCTGAGCCTTTCCGAGTTCAGCCGAACTGTCCTCAGGCCTTTCCGAGTGTTTCCAAGGCTCTCCGGCGCCTCCCCCCCCACCTCTGGCCACATGCGGTATTGAAGTCAATGCGGAAAAAATTATTTTAGTTTCCATTGACTTCTATGGGGAAATGCGCTTTGATATGCAAGTGCTTTGGATTACGAGCATTCTCCTGGAACGGATTATGCTCGTAATCCAAGGTTCCACTGTATATACAGTATATACACACACTCACACACACACACATACATACACACACAGGCATGTGTGTTTGAGCTTTGGGGTGCACACCCTAATGCATTAGGCTGCGCACGCCTATGTGTGTGTGTATCAGTTTTAGTCTTCTAAGAGTACAGTATACATACATAGTGTGCTCATTGAGGAACAGATATAGAAGGTTTTTGAATTTGTCAACACTCACAGCTGATAGCACCAACTGGGTAAGGGAGTTCCACATGCTTTGAATTTGCCACCGTGCAGGCGCGCGAGTGCTCCGTGAGCTTGCCCGCGGGTCTCGCGGACTCGATGTCTGCCGGGTGCCTGCGATCATCTCACGGAGAGGCCGAACGGGGAGATGCCTATGTAAACAAGGCATTTCCCTGTTCTGCCTAGTGACAGGACATTGATCTACTGCTCCCTGTCATCGGGAGCAGTGATCAGTGTCATGTCACTCGTAGCCCAGCCTCCCCACAGTTAGAATCACTCCCTAGGACACACTTAACCCCTTCATCGCCCCCTAGTGTTTAACCCCTTCCCCGCCAGTGCATTTTTATAGCACTGATCGCTTTATAAATGACAATGGTCGCAAAATAGTGTCAAAAGTGTCCGATGTGTCTGCCATAATGTCGCAGTCCCAATAAAAATCGCAGATCGCCGCCATTACTAGTAAAAAAAAATAATAATAATAACAATGCCATAAAACTATCCCCTATTTTGTAGATGCTATAACTTTTGCGCAAACCAATCAATATACGCTTATTGCGGGGTAAGGTTTTACGAAAAATTGGTATAAGAATACATATTGGCCTAAACTGAGGAAAAACAAAGTTTTAAAAAAAAAAAAAAAAAAATAGGGGATATTTATTATAGCAAGTAAAAGATACTGTTTTTTTTTTTTTTTAATTGTCGCTATTTTTTTGTTTATAGCACAAAAAATAAAAACCGCAGAGGTGATCAAATACCACCAAAAGAAAGCTCAATTTGTGGAAAAAAAAGGACGTCAATTTTGTTTGGGCGCAACATCGCAAGACCACGCAATTGTCAGTTAAAGTGACGCAGTGCCGAATCGCAAAAAGTGCTCTGGTCAGGAAGGGGGTAAATTCTTCCGTGGCTGAAGTGGTTAAAGTGGTTGAAAAGTCTCAGTTTTTTTTTAACAAACATGACATACTTACCACTGTGCAGTGGATTTGCACAGAGCAGCCCAGATCTTACTCTTCGCGGGTGCCTTTTCAGCTCTCTTGACCCCTCCCTCCTGTTGAGTGCCCCCACAGCAAGCAGCTTGTATCCGAGCCAAGTCACAGCTCTGTATGTCTATTCAGACACAGAGGGGGGCTGCTGTACACAGAAGGCTTTTTAACTTTATGCATAAAGATAAAAAACCTTCTGACTTTACAACTACTTTAAGCATCTCTTCTCTAAGGTAAGTGTAGCGGGTATGTACTTTTAAATTCTGGTGAAGACACCAGTGATGTATAGTTCCCTGCGGCCCAGCAGGTGGCGCTGTCACTTTGGGCCGGGGTTGAACCATTGCTGCAGTGCCGTACCCTTTGTGGCCTCTCGCAGCGGTTGTACGGCAGGGCGGGGAACCCGCCGTGCATCCTGGGAGAGGGTATAAAGGGCCGGACATCTTCGCCACGAGGTTGGAGTCCCAGGCACCTTCAGCCTGAGGGCTAATGTGCGGTCGGTGTCCAGGCGGCCTAGGCCTGGACACTTGGAGTTCGTGTTCCATCCCAGACACCTTCAGTCTGGGGCCCAGTACCTTCCGCTGGGTCCCGCGAGGGCGGGATCGTCCTAAGGGGCCCCGGGAGTGGGGCACCTGAATCCAGAGGCATAAGGGACCGGAGGAGGGACTCACCCGAAGACCTGGTGCAGCAGATTGCCAGTGCCGGGTGAACCTCTGGAGACCGCCCGGAGGGATATCTTTCCCGAACAGGGGCCAAGTTCAGAGAGGAAGTTCAGTCCACGTTCAATGACCGGTGGCAGTGGTCCAACTATTCCAATCAGGTCAGAGGCAGAGACCTGCTATTAGGCCTGTGGCAGGGGCCTCAACAGTTCATCCGGTCGGTGGCAGCGACCAAAACTCCCGGTCGGTGGCAGAGACCGTGCGCCAGGCCTATTCGCTAGCAAAGGAATAGGAGAGTTCAGTTGTGACTGGGCCTACTCGTTCCCACACCCCCATGTTCGTCTGTTATTGGAAGTTCAACTGATTGTGTTCACCCTATTGTACGGGAAATAAAGGAGTGTTGGACTTTCGATTGGTGTGGGGCTCTATTATTGGCAGACATGTCTCCATGGAACAGCTGAGGCTTCGTATGCAGTGGACAGATCCGGAGGTAATTCAAGTAACTTTGCTCAACCCTCATACACATACGAGGGGAGAGCTTGGCATAGTGTTCCTGCACTCTCCTCTCTCAGATACCCCTAGACACAAGCCATGCACAATAGGTGAGAGAGGGAGTGAGGCTCCGCTACATAAATATAATTGACTTAAATTTTCCCTTATACCTGAGGTCCTCCAGTCCCCTTAGAAATTTTGTTTTTGTAAACTCAAGATGAAGCCTGACCAGTATTTTGTAAAGGGGTAAAAGTATCAATTTATCCCTTGAAATTTTTTTTTTTATGCATGATAGTAGTCTGCTAACTTTCTTACCTACCACCTGGCACTGCACTCCACAAGGACCCCCAGATTTTTTTCTATCACTTATTCCTCCAGTGCAACATTTCATATCTAGTATGTTGCCTGCAGATTTTAGCACCCAATGAATAACTTTGCATTTTTCAACATCAGCATCTGAATATCATTTGCCGAGTAGCCTTCCTTCTGCATTTTTCCTTGCATAATTTAGTTTCCTTTGCAGATATCAAAATTAAACTCTTCTCCTGCCTCAATGCCATTTATAAACAAGGTAAACAGCATTGGCTCCAAGACAGAACCCTGAAACACATCACACGAAACAACTCTGAAGTTGAATTATTTTTCACTACTCTCTGTACCAGTTCTTGAAGCCAGCCTTCTATTTCTGTACAATGTACATATAATTATCTCCACTCCAATAGACTTTAGTTTGTAAATTAAAACGGAACTATAATTACCTTGGATCCACCAATGCAGCATCCTGGAGCTCCTGCTAACGTCTTCGGGCAGCCAGATTCCGGGTCTCGATCGCACGCCACTTTAATTGGCTGTGGTGGGGGTGGCGTCACTCTCACACATGTGCGGGAATGCAGTTAGTTTCAGCATTGCCCAATCTCTTGTGAGCTGAATGCGTGCAGTTCACTGTACAGGGGTGGACAGGCAAGTAAATTTAAGACAAAGTATGTCTATTCTGTATTAAAAATCTTGCCTGTTTGCCCATTTTATTTTTAGTTAAAGTTTCATTCTAAGACTGTGTGGGGTACAGTATCAAATGTTTTTGCATTTTTTTATTTTTTATTACATCTACTGCTCCTGCCTCTATTTAATTTACTGCTCAATTGCTTATAGAATGTGAACAGGTTTGTCTCACAAGAGCCGTCTTTTATAAATCCATGTTGGTTGTTACTGGTAACTATGTACTATTTTCTCTGCAATGGAATGGAACCCGTGTGTATTCCCTGAAACTCCTTATATACTATTGATGTTAGGCTGACTGGTCTGTAGCTTCCCTTTTTTATAATATTGGTACCATGCTATGCTCTACTCTAATCAGTCGCTACTATTCCTTCAGTAGGGAGTCTTTACAAATCAGGAATGGCGGCTTGGCTAAGCTCTCTGAGGACTCACATCTGTAAGCCATGTGTAAGTCCTAGTGATGTGTTTATATTTAGCTGTCAAGTCTGCTTTGAACTCCAATTTCTGACAACCACAAGATTGCTTCCCTTAAATTGCTATTAGTATTACTATATCAACCATTAAAAATCCATCTTTTTGTGTGAATAAGCAGAAGATAAAAAAGGTATTTAACGCCTTAGCCTAAAGCCTCGTACACAAGGCCGGTTTTCTCGTCAAGAAACGACAAGAAAACTGCCGGGAGAGCTTTCATGCCGAGAAAACCGTCCGTGCGTACGAGGCTTTCAGGTTTCTTGTCAAGAAAACTGGCCAGAATCTCGACGAGAGACATAGAGAACCTGCTCTCTATTTTCTCGTCGAGATTCTCGTCGACCTGTTTCCCGACGAGAAATCCGAGCGTGTGTATACTTACCTGTCGCTGTGGAAACCCGCGCATGCTCAAAATGACTTTGACGCATGCGCGGTAGCTTCCTAGGCATAGGTAGGGTGTAGCAAGATGGCGGCGGCAGCATCAAATGTGACGAGCGCATGCTCGTCGTAGTCAATGACGTCACCGCGTCCGTTCCATTCAAAAGAACGGCGGTTCTTTTGAATCGAGCGTGTGTACACTCGGCCTGGACAAGATTCTTGTCAAGAATCTCGTCAGGAAAAACAACATGTTTTTTCCTGACGAGATTCTCGGCCGTGTGTACGAGGCTTTATCCCTGTGATTTGTGACAAAATGCTGCTCATATTCAATCTTTGTGAGACCTTCAGTTCATGTTCTTTCCTTACCTTTTTACTGTTGATCTATTTGTAGAATTTTTCCGATTTTTCTAGCTTTTTGTATCAACAGGTTTCTCATAATCTGTTTTAGCTGCCCTATTTCTCTTTTACATTTTTTATTACATTCCTTGCAATCATTGACCCTTTTACTGCAGCTGACATATATATTACGCCTGTGGCAGTGGTGGACTTTATACTGTCCTGGAAGATGCAGCTGCCAAGAGTATGTGTAAATCTGAAAAGTCGGCTGTCAGATGGAAGTGATATGGTGGCTACACACACCTGGTAACTGCAGGTCCCCCCACATGCGGCCCTGCCTTTGAGGAGGCAGTGGAAGCCGTTGGCTCCTGCTTCCATCAATCAAAGTCAGTGGCAAGGGAGCAAGAGGCAGGGCCGAGTCCCGCTGTCTGTGTCTATAGATGCAGACAGAGAGGCTCGGGAGCAAGACCGCAAGAATGCCACTTTCTTTAGGGGAACTCTCCGGAGAGGAGGAACCAGGAGCACTGGCGAGGGACCTGAGAAGAGGCAGTTTAGGGCCGCTCTGTGCAATTCCATTGCAGAGAGCGGTATAGATAAACCTGTTTGTTATATATAAAAAAAGTATATAAAAAAAAACATTTAACCCAAATGCCGCGTACACACGATCATTATTCACGGCGGTTAAAAAACCGCCGTGAATAATGACAGGAAAAACGAGGGAACAGCTTGGTTCCCTACATACGGTCGTTTTTCCCGTCATTTTTTCTCTTGACGAGAAAAACGACCGTCTGTGGGCTCCGCGGCAGTGTTTCCCTATGGGAAAACTGCCGCGGAAAAAAATGCTGGAAAAAATGATGAGAAAATTTAGAACATGTTCTAAATTTTCTCGTCGTTTTTTATGCCGTTTTTCTAGACGAGAAAAACGACATAAAGCCCACAGACGATCGTTTTTCTCGGCAAAAAAAAAAATGCCGTTTTTCTCGTCGAGAAAAGCGGTCGTGTGTACGCGGCAAAACACTTTAACTTTAGAGTATTTTTCACTGAAATGTAAATTTCATAAACTGTTGCGCAAATATTGTGTGACATAAAAAATTGGAACTACCAATATTTTCTTTTCTAGTGTCTGCTTTCAGAAAATATATAATGTTTTTGGGGGTTTTATGTAACCTTAAGGCCTAAAATTATTTTTTAAACATATGTGCAAAAAAAGCAAAATTTCAAAAATGGTTCTAACAATGAAAGGGTTGAAGGAGGCTAAAAATTTGCCACATAGCTTTAAGTTTTGTTCTCTTTTATTTGTTACTCGGTTAAGTCTTCTTGGAAATGCATAAAAACATCTTCTGCTGAACTGCTGACACTTATGGATAGTAAGGCAATGAGAAAAGGTTCATGATATAAACAGATTCCAGGCTAAGGTCATTAAAATCTGTGAAGTAATCATCCAAATGTGGTAGTTATTTTCTTTATTAGCTATTTAGCGATCCAGTCTTGTACCCACATAATTTGGTTTCCATACTCCTCGGTCAGCATCTTAAATGCTTCTAACAAAGCACAGGTAAAACATCCATATACCGTAGTTCATTATACCTTTTCTATCACTCTGGGTATGGTAAACACATTTCCTTTTCTTAATATCAGTATTATTATAAATGTGATCGATGAGTAAGAACTGTACTCAGCTGCAACATACAATTACTCGACTGGTGATCAATGTTTATGGCAGATGAAACTCCCTTTGTTGCAAAACTATTCTGTTCATTTACTTTTCATTGACATTTTTGTTTCATGATATAAATAGTCACACCAGAGATGTTGCTAAATATTTAATTTCTTCCTTAATTCCACATAATACTAAGGGTGTTGATATCATTTCATGCGTATGAATATAAGATAATAACAGGTGGTTTGTGAATGTCAAACTAACGTTTAGCCCATGGCAAGTATCTTCTGAACTATCAGTCTATACATGAAGAAACCAACACAAAAAAGGAAGCCACTGCCCCCACCTATAACTGGCCATTGCAGCAAGCAGCATTGGAAGGCAACATATGTTAGAAAAAAGCCAAGGAAAAATCCAAGCAGAACTCCAAGCTCACTTACCGACCAGCCAACGGACAACCAAATTAACCTGTCTAATGCCCCGTACACACGATCGTTTTTAATGTCATTTTTTAAACCAACGTTTTTCTCCTCGTTTTTTTTCATGTTTCCTCTCAAGCCTGCCTTGCGTACACACCATCATTAAAAAAAACGATCAAGCAAAGCGCAGTGACGTTCAACACGTACGACGGCACTATAAAGGGGAAGTTCCGTTAGAATGACGCCACCCTTTGGGACGCTTTTGCTAATTCCGTGTTTCCGCGTGTTAGTAAAAGTTTAGTGAGAGACGATTCGCGCTTTTCAGTCTTCGTGCTTTGAAGATCGTTTTCGGGAGTTCAGTTTGCGCCTGTGGGTTCGTATCTGTTTAGCACTGCTTGTAGTCAGTTCGTATCTGTTTATTCAGTGCGGCCTGCTCTGCACGTTCGTGTTTTTCAGCTTGTTCTTCATAGGCCTTGCTGTTCTTCCGTGCGTTCTTCTAGTTCGTTCTGTTCAGCCGACCGTTATCTAGCCATGTTGCGGCTACGTACTCGTTGTAGAGTTCGTGCTGTAGTTGGTGCAGGGGTTCATGCTGTATCCCGACTCCATGCCATGAGCAGGGTCAGGAGGAGTTCATGGACCAAGAATTGGTTGCTCCAGCGGCACCAATTCTGTCACATGCCTTTGTTGCGGGAGATCAGGGAGAATAATCCTGATGATTTCAGGAATTTCCTCAGGATGTCTGACCCCGTATTTCAGCAGCTGTTGGCTTTGGTGTCCCCCTATATTACCAGGCAGGACACCGTTATGCGGGAAGCCATCAGTGCTGAGCAGAGGCTCATCGCCACGTTGCGATACCTGGCTACTGGGAGAAGCCTGCAGGACCTTAAGTTCTCCACAGGCATATCCCCCCAGGCTCTGGGGATCATTATACCAGAGACTTGTTCTGCCATCCTTCAAGTTTTGCAGGAGGACTATATTAAGGTAAGTGTTCTTCTTCAAAAATTCACATTGTATGCTTTTTATTTTTGGATATTTTTAATTTGCTTTATTTGCAGTCCCTAATTCACATGATTCTTAGCTGCAGGGAATGTCCCCTTTCTCCCCATGTTTTATTATTTTAAGTTTGGGGTTTGAGGATTACCTGTAAATTTGGCTTACCTAACCTCTCCAGCATGCTATCCTGGGGCCATACCTACCTTGCCTAGTCATTTCCATGTTTTTTATTATATGTTCCATCGTAGTGCTTTACCCAAAACGCACCCTAAATTTGGCCTAGGAATGTTTCATTTTTGTTAACTTCAATACAGAGTGCTACAGCCTTCATGTGTGATATTCCCAACTCATCTTCAACCCCCCCCCCCCCATAATGTTTTACATTTTTTTTTTCTAGCTTCCAAATTTTTATGTATTGAACAGTTTCTACCAATGTTGGCCATGAATGTGTGTATGAAATCAGCTTTCAATGTTTCTGGCTCCAAGTATTAATTTGTTATTTCTTCAATTCCACAGTTCCCTTCTTCGCCACATGAATGGCAGAATGTGGCTTCTGAGTTTGCCCAGCGATGGAACTTTCCGAACTGTGGAGGAGCCATCGACGGCAAACATGTTCGGGTCGTCCCACCACCCCATTCGGGATCCTTTTATTATAATTATAAGGGGTTCCACAGCGTCGTGATGATGGCAGTGGTGTCGGCCACCTACGAGTTCCTCTATGTGGACGTTGGCAAGAATGGCAGGATGTCTGATGGAGGAGTTTTTGCCCAGACGGAGTTTGGAGAACGGCTCCTTTTGGATCTGCTGGCCTTGCCACCAGCGGAGCAGAATGTGGAGGGACTACCTTTTGTGTTTGTGGCGGATGAGGCGTTTGGCCTGGGACCCCATTTGATGAGGCCATTCCCGCAACGCACACTCACCCCTGAGAGGAGGGTTTTCAATTATCGGCTGGCCAGAGCCAGAAGGGTGGTGGAAAATGCGTTTGGGATCATGGCCAGCCGATTTCGCCTCTTCCTTACCTCCATCCACCTTGCCCCATACAAATGGAACCATGTGGTTATGACGTGCTGTGTGCTGCATAATTTCCTAAGGGTGCATTCAACGAGTTATATATCTTTGAGTGGGCCTGAGGCCTCTTTAATCAATGCAGAAACTTTGGTGGCCCTGGAACCTGGCCGTCCTGGCTTGGCCCCCCAACCGGACGTGAGGTCCGTAACCAATATGTGCACTATTTTATGGGTAGGGGGGCCATTGAAATGCCAGACAATCTATAATAATTTTAGACCAAAAAAATAAAACTTTTTCTTGAGTAAATATTGGTTAGTCATTTTTATTGTATAATGTTTGATGTTTCTGGTAGGTTTACCTAGTGCACTTGTTTTGCCATGTGGATTAAAAAATCTTTTAATTAGCCTTCATTGCCAGTGTAAACACCAAACATTGATTAGTTCACTCAGCACCACATTTACATAATGAAGCCACAATGATTTGTTATGTAAAAATACCTTTATTTTTTTTGTTTAGGTGGGCAACTTCCTTAGAAATGTGGATGTTCCCTTAATTTCGGGTGTATTAAAACGCATGACCAGCCATGCATAAACAAACTATATTTCTCCAAATTTTGAATAAACTAAACATGTGCTAGTCATTAAAGGGTAAAATAACAAAAAAAAAAAGAAATCTCTGCAAGTAAAACGTTATATGGTGTAAAAACATTAGACACGCCCAAGCACAGCCATGATATTTTGGAGCCTTTCCTCCACCCGCTTTGTATTTGCCCTGATCTCTAGCAAATCTCCCTTAATTTTTTCGAGGTCACGACAGCAGACCATCAGGTATTGGATCAGGATCTGGGCACTGTGATGTGTCAACTTATTGGGGTCTTCGGCCAGAACTGCACCTAAATGTAAAAAGAAATATGTAGGATAGAATATGTAGGCCTACATCTATTTAACATGCATGTGTCTGGTTTCACTCTGACCTGTGGTGGTGCCACTTTCCACTTCCACAACATCACATTCCTCTCCATCCTGGGGTTCTGGGGGTATTGTTGTAGGTATTGCAATTCTCGTCTCATCTGAGGTAGCTTTTCGAATCCCTAGGGAGATTGAAATAAAAGGAATAGTTTCATTAGTAGCGACTCAATTTTGCTAAAATAAGAAACATGAAAAAAAACTTGGTAATCATTCTTTTGAAGCATGCTCCATTTTAATTTTTACCCCCTGTGCCAACCGGGACAAATGATTGGATACATAGCCCAAAACAGAGCATATACATTTTGTAAACAAATTTGAAACATTGTAACACCCCAAAGTATCTACACTGGATCACCTGTGTGTGACTCCCTCAAGCTTTTTGGCTTTAGGCCCACACTTGTACTACTGCGTTCAGATGTTTCAACAGCTGCTGAGCATTCACTCCCTTTAACATTACCATGCATATCGTTTTTTCAAATGAACAAATGTCCTTTGGATTAGCACACCAAAAATAAGTGTGGCCCAAATTTACTCCCCCAAATAAACCAAAAAACATGGGTGTTCACACTGGATGATCCTAAAACATCGTTTGAGGAACTGTACGGAGAAAGAGGTTTAATACGTCCGTTTACTATGCGGACGAACCTGAAAGATGGTATCTTTCAGTGAACTATATGAAAGTTAAAAATACACGACAGAATACAAGAAAATAATATGTACCAGGGAAACTCAAAAAAACAACTTACTTTTTAATATAACTTTCTTGATTCTTTTATATTGGTCGGCCTCCCGCAACTTCAGATCTGACCATCGTTTTCTGAGCTGTTCCTTCGTTCTGCACACCCCGAATTTGTGGTGGAGACTTTTGACCACTTTGCCCATAATTCTGGACTTGACCAGATTAGGCCTTTTATACGGACCATGCTTGGCATCATAATCCTCCTTCTTTAAAATTGCGACCATCTCCACCATTTCCTCGAATGACATGTTGGATGCCTTATATCTCCTGGGTCTTGATTTGGGCTCCTCTGTAATTTCATCCTCTGTAGAGGTAATCTCAGCCACCTGTGTCTCCGCCATGTTTTGTTCAGCATTACGAGCGAGAAGGGGCGGGGAAAGTACAATATCGAACGTCAGGGGCGGGGAAAGCGTGCGGAGTTTCACGCATGCGCTGTGTATATAAAGTGAAGATCCATGTCTGGGAAATACGTTCATTTTTCGGGAGAGGGAGTTAGCAACGAACGTCGTGACCAAGGTACCTAACAATTTTACTTTTTGAGGTTCATCAGACGAGGAGATTTGTGTGCTCAAAATATGTAGACAATGCACAGTTGAGGAATGTTGCCTGAAATATATTTTTTTTTTGGTTTCTCGCTTTTACAGATATCATGAATACTTTTAAAAACCCAGACTTCATGGGGGAGTTCATCGACAAATGGCAAGAGCTCCCTATATTATGGCAAACAAAAAGTGGCGGTAATAAAAATAAAGACGCCAGGAAAGCAGCACTGGAGAGCCTGCTTGCATTTGTGCAAACAAAGATACCCACAACAACTCTCCAAGATGTCAAAAACAAAATTGCGACCATCAGAGGGACATACAGGACCCAGAGGACTATGGTCCCGAGGTCCCAGAGGTCAGGTGCACCAGCAGATAAGGTTTATAAACCCAGTCTGTGGTACTACAGTAAGCTTGCTTTTCTGGATGACCAGCTGGAAGTGCGGGAATCTCTCTCCACCCTTCCCCCCAGAGGTCAATCCAGCCTTCCTTGTACCCAACCCTCCAGCCTTCCCTGCAGCCAGTCCTCCAGCCTTCCTGTCAACCCTGCTCTGGCTTCCTCTGAGGATCAAGATCAGGGCCTTGAGGAGGCAGATTTGGAGATATGGAGCCAGGTAAAGTTTTGCTATCTATATTTCTATCGTACAAAATTGTAGAATTTAAATAGATGTTCGTATTGTTAAAGGTATGTACACTTCTACCAATAAAGTTTGTGAAGAGCAAGATACAGTAGTGGCCTAATTTTATGTGCCCAAGACAACAAAACCAGGATGCGTAATCAATGAAAATGACATAACTTTTGGCATTGATTTCAACAATGTCTAGAGGTGAACAATGTCTGTGAATGATGATTAGGGATGAGCTTCGTGTTCGAGTCGAACATACGTTCGACTCGAACATCGGCTGTTCGATCGTTCAACGAAGATCGAACTATTTGGGCCGTTCGCGCCAAATTCGAGTGACGCGAACGGCCCACAATGCACTACGCCATCGCAGTGTCATCCAGGCGCTGTAATTGGCCAAGCATGCACTGTGACCCCGCATGCTTGGCCAATCACAGCGCCGGCAGCGAGGAGAGCAATGATTGGCCACAGGCAGGATGCCTGTGGCCAATTATTGCTGAGGGGGTTTAGTACACGCCCCACACTATAAAAGGCCGCCAGCGCGGCGGCCTTGTGTAGTGTGTTCCGGACCGGAGTAGGGTGAAGAGAAGCATAGGCAGGGACAGTGTCATTATTTTTCCTTTACATAATCCTGGATTCCTTGTGTTTAGGGACAGATAAGGATAGGTAGGGAGAGTGTCAGTGACAGTGTGCTATTCTGTGCTAATCCTTGTTTGTAGGGACAGAGAGGTACAGTGAGGGAAAGTGTCAGTGTGCTATTCTGTTCTAAATCTTGTTTGTAGGGACAGAGAGGTACAGTGAGGGAAAGTGTCAGTGTGCTATTTTGTGCTAAATCTTGTTTGTAGGGACAGAGAGGTACAGTGAGGGAAAGTGTCAGTGTGCTATTCTGTTCGAAACCAATTTTGCTGTTCCATATTTTCAATCCTTGAGTTTAGGGACAGGGAAGGACACTCGTAGAAATTATCAGTGTGCTATTCTGTGCTAAATCTTGTTTGTAGGGAGGGACAGAGTAGGACAGTGAGGGAAAGTGTCAGTGTGCTATTCTGTTCTAAAACTATTTTGCTGTTCCATATTTTCAATCCTTGAGTTGAGGGACAGAGAGGTACAGTGAGGGAAAGTGTCAGTGTGCTATTCTGTTCTAAAACTATTTTGCTGGACCATATTTTCAATCCTTGAGTTGAGGGACAGAGAGGTACAGTGAGTGAAACTGACAGTGTGCTGTTCTGTTCTAAACCAAATTTGCTGTTCCATATTTTCAGTCCTTGAGTTGAGGGACATAGAGGTACAGTGAGGGAAAGTGTCAGTGTGCTATTCTGTTCTAAAATTATTTTGCTGAACCATATTTTCAATCCTTGAGTTGAGGGACAGAGAGGTACAGTGAGTGAAACTGACAGTGTGCTGTTCTGTTCTAAACCAAATTTGCTGTTCCATATTTTCAATCCTTGAGTTGAGGGACAGAGAGGTACAGTGAGGGAAAGTGTCAGTGTGCTATTCTGTTCTAAAACTATTTTGCTGGACCATATTTTCAATCCTTGAGTTGAGGGACAGAGAGGTACAGTGAGTGAAACTGACAGTGTGCTGTTCTGTTCTAAACCAAATTTGCTGTTCCATATTTTCAATCCTTGAGTTGAGGGACAGAGAGGTACAGTGAGGGAAAGTGTCAGTGTGCTATTCTGTTCTAAAACTATTTTGCTGAACCATATTTTCAATCCTTGAGTTGAGGGACAGAGAGGTAAAGTGAGTGAAACTGACAGTGTGCTGTTCTGTTCTAAACCAAATTTGCTGTTCCATATTTTCAATCCTTGAGTTGAGGGACAGAGAGGTACAGTGAGGGAAAGTGTCAGTGTGCTATTCTGTTCTAAAACTATTTTGCTGGACCATATTTTCAATCCTTGAGTTGAGGGACAGAGAGGTACAGTGAGTGAAACTGACAGTGTGCTGTTCTGTTCTAAACCAAATTTGCTGTTCCATATTTTCAATCCTTGAGTTGAGGGACAGAGAGGTACAGTGAGGGAAAGTGTCAGTGTGCTATTCTGTTCTAAAATTATTTTGCTGAACCATATTTTCAATCCTTGAGTTGAGGGACAGAGAGGTACAGTGAGGGAAAGTGTCAGTGTGCTATTCTGTTCTAAAATTATTTTGCTGTTCCATATTTTCAATCCTTGAGTTGAGGGACACAGAGGTACAGTGAGGGAAAGTGTCAGTGTGCTATTCTGTTCTAAAACTATTTTGCTGAACCATATTTTCAATCCTTGAGTTGTGGGACAGAGAGGTACAGTGAGTGAAACTGACAGTGTGCTGTTCTGTTCTAAACCAAATTTGCTGTTCCATATTTTCAATCCTTGAGTTGAGGGACACAGAGGTACAGTGAGGGAAAGTGTCAGTGTGGTATTCTGTTCTAAAACTATTTTGCTGAACCATATTTTCAATCCTTGAGTTGAGGGACAGAGAGGTACAGTGAGTGAAACTGACAGTGTGCTGTTCTGTTCTAAACCAAATTTGCTGTTCCATATTTTCAATCCTTGAGTTGAGGGACAGAGAGGTACAGTGAGGGAAAGTGTCAGTGTGCTATTCTGTTCTAAAATTATTTTGCTGAACCATATTTTCAATCCTTGAGTTGAGGGACAGAGAGGTACAGTGAGTGAAACTGACAGTGTGCTGTTCTGTTCTAAACCAAATTTGCTGTTCCATATTTTCAATCCTTGAGTTGAGGGACACAGAGGTACAGTGAGGGAAAGTGTCAGTGTGCTATTCTGTTCTAAAACTTTTTTGCTGAACCATATTTTCAATCCTTGTGTTTAGGGACAGAGAAGGATAGGCAGGGGACAGTGTCAGTGTCATTGTTGCTAAGCCTCCTGCACAGTATACACCTGAAGGTAGCCCTTATTGCTGTTTTTCCCATCTCCCTGCAGGCCATCCATTAAAATGTCTGGAAGGCAACCAAGGAGAGGCAGACAGTCAGGAGGCAAAAAAAAGAGGGCAAGCAGGCTCTGTGTCTGGGGGCAACAGTGCTGGTCGTGTACGCGGTGCATTGTCATCAGCACATGGCCATGGGACATGCTTGTCCTTGTTTTCGGCAGCTGGACATGTTGAGCCACATCATGCGGAAGACTTGGTAGAGTGGATGACCAAGCCCACCTCATCCTCCTCATCCTCTCTCACCCAGGCTCAGGGTACTGGCAAAGCAGCTGCCAAAGCGTCCTCTTCTCTGGTATCATTATCTTCATTAGTCAATCCTTCCCTAGACCCACCATGCCCTCCTTCTGAGGAGTCCCCCGAACTGTTTGAGCACAGTGTTGGGTACATGCTCCAGGAGGATGCCCAGCGTTTGGAAGGATCTGATGATGATACCCAGCTAGAGGAAGGCAGCAGCGTGAGAGCAGAGAGAGGGGATGCTCAAGAAGGACACCAATCTGGCAGTCATGCTCCAGCAGCTGCAGCATATTGCCAGATTGGCTCCAGTGATGAGGAGGGAGGGGATGATGAGGTCACTGACTCCACGTGGGTGCCTAATAGGAGAGAGGAGGAGGAGGAGGATGAGGAGGAGGCACATCTCCAACGAGGCAGGATGCCCTTGAGTGGCCAGCGTATGGGCAGCACACCGACGGAATCACACCGCAGAGCTCCGCCTGTGCAGGGCGCTGCCTCTGCCCGTCATGCAAAAAGTTCTTTGGTGTGGGCCTTTTTTGAGGCGAGTGCATCAGATCGCACAGCTGCTGTTTGCAACATATGTCTCAAGCGTATATCGCGTGGCCAAAACATCAGCCGCTTGGGCACCACATGCTTGATCAGACATATGTTGACCTGCCATGCAGCTCGTTGGCAAGCCTACCTTAAAGACCCACACCAAAGAACAAAGCTGACCTCTTCTTGCACCGCATCAGCTGGGATCTCCAACCCCACTATACCTTCACTCCTCTCTGAAACCTGCTCTGAAAGGAATGAAGGTGTAGAATTAGGTGTGTCACAGGCAAGTACTTGCGGGCACTCTGCTAGCAGTACACCAACGTACGATTCTAGCAGGCAAATTTCCCTGCCCCAGCTGCTGGACCGTCGAAAGAAGTTCACTCCCAGCCATCCACATGCCCAGCGGTTGAATGATAGCTTGGCTAAATTGCTAGCGCTTCAACTGCTGCCTTTTCAGTTGGTAGACTCGGCCCCCTTCCGTGAGTTTGTGCGGTTCCTCAGTGGCAGGTTCCCAAACGACACTTTTTCGCACGGAAGGCTATTCCGGCTCTCTACAGGCATGTGGAAGGCAATGTCTTGGCCTCGCTGGACAGGGCGGTCAGCGGTAAGGTGCATATTACCGCTGACTCATGGTCCAGCAGGCATGGACAGGGACGTTACCTTTCTTTCACGGCCCATTGGGTCACTCTTTTGGCAGCTGGGAAGGATGCAGGACAAGGTGCAGTAGTGTTGGAGGTTGTTCCACCGCCACGCCTCCAAAATGCTACTACTGGTTGTGACACACCTCTCTCCTCCACCCCCTCCTCTTCTTCCTCCATTGCCTCTTCCTGTGGTTTGTCCTTGGAACCAGCGGTGCTCCGTAGGCGTTCAAGGGGCTACGCAAGTACGCAGGCAAAAAGATGCCATGCCGTGCTTGCGCTGGTGTGTTTGGGGGACAGGAGCCACACTGGGGCAGAGGTCCTGTCTGCTCTGCAGGGGCAGGCCGAGAGGTGGTTGACGCCACACCAGCTTAACCTAGGAATGGTGGTTTGCGACAATGGCACCAACCTCCTCTCCGCCCTCCGACAGGGACAACTGACCCATGTGCCCTGTATGGCTCACGTCCTTAACCTGGTGGTGCAGCGGTTCTTGGGCAGGTACCCGGGCTTACAGGATGTCCTGAGGCAGGCCAGGAAAGTCTGTGTGCATTTCCGCAGATCTTATAATGCCAGTGCTCGCCTGGCTGAGCTTCAAAAGGAGTTAAACCTGCCCAAGAACCGCCTTATATGTGACATGCCCACCAGGTGGAACTCAACGTTGGCCATGCTGCAGCGGCTGCACACGCAGCAGAGGGCCATCAATGAGTACCTGTGCGACTACGGCACCAGGACAGGGTCAGGGGAGCTCGGGTTTTTTTCACCACGCCAGTGGGGCATGATCTGTCCTGGCACCTGTCCATGCACTGTCCATGCACTGTCCTGGCACCATTTGAGGAGGCCACGAGGATGGTGAGCAGTGACAGTGCATGCATCAGTGACACTGTACCTCTTGTCCACCTGTTGGAGCACACGCTGCGTGGAATAATGGACAGGGCACTTGAGGCAGAACAGAGGCAGGAAGAGGAGGACTTCCTTGCCTCTCAAGGCCCCCTTTACCCAGACAGTGTTCCTTCTGTCCCACCCATCGCACAGGAAGAGGAGGAGGAGAAGGAGGATTGTGTCAGCATGGAGGTGGAGGCTGGCACTCAGCATCATCAGCAGCAGTCTTTTAGGGATGATTTACAGTCCCAAGAAACCAGTGGACTTGTACGTGGCTGGGAGGAGGTGGCTGCGGATCATGTCGTCCTTAGTGACCCAGAGGACTCCGGACTGAATGCCTCAGCTCACCTACGCTGCATGGCCTCCCTGATCCTGCAAAGTCTGCGGAAGGATCCTCGTATTCTTCGGATCAAGGAGAGGGACCATTACTGGCTGGCCACTCTCCTTGATCCACGGTACAAGGGTAAGGTTGCGGACCTTATCGTACCGTCGCAGAGGGAGCAGAGGATGAGACAACTCCGGGAGGCCTTGCAGAAAGGTCTGTGCAACGCGTTCCCAGAGACTGGGAGGTTACAAACTCCTGGTCCTGGACAACGAGTTGCTGAGGCTTCGGGCAGTCAAAGAAGGAGCGGTGGGGAAGGTGGCCGTCTGACCGATGCGTTCAGACAATTCTTTAGTCCGCAGCCCCAAAGTATGATCGGTTCCAGCAACCATCGCCAGCGTCTGATATACATGGTGCAGGAATACCTAGGGGCAAGGTCAGACTTGGACACCTTCCCCACCGAAAATCCTCTGGCTTACTGGGTCTTGAGGATGGATCACTGGCCAGAGCTTGCACAGTATGCAATTGAGCTACTGGCCTGTCCTGCATCCAGCGTTCTTTCAGAACGCACATTCAGTGCTGCTGGAGGATTTGTCACGGATCACAGGGTGCGCCTGTCCACCGACTCGGTTGATCGACTGACTTTCATCAAGATGAACCAGTCTTGGATCACCACCAGCTACCACACACCAGATGCTGATATAACAGACTAATTGATTTTAAAATGTCACATCCCTTCAAGACTGATGCTGATGCTGAGTGCCTGTGCTGTTATGTTGACTGGCTATCCTCCTCCTCCTCCTCCTCAATGATACGATTAACGATGATAGCTTGGAAGATCATTTTGGTTTATGGGTGACGCCACCAGTGGCTAAGGCCCAATTTTTCAGCCCCTGTTTAACAGGGGCGTGTAATTAAAATTTTTGATGCAATACTTTGCAACAGGCCTCATTGCTGTGCTCCAAGTACAGTATCTGTGAGGGGTTGCAGTGTTGTGCCACCAGTGCCTAAGGCCCAATTTTTCAGCCCCTGTTCAACAGGGGCATGCAATTATAATTATTGATCTAATAATTCACAGCAGGGCCCATTGCTGCGCCCACCAAGAGTAACTATCAGGCCTTACAATGTTGTGGCACTAGCACCACCATCATCACCACCACCAAAGGCCCAATTTTTAAGCCCCTGTTCAACAGGGGCATGCAATTATAATTATTGATCTAATAATTCACAGCAGGGACCATTGCTGCGCCCACCAAGAGTAACTGTCAGGCCTTACAGTGTTGTGGCACCAGCACCACCATCACCACCACCACCACCACCACCAAAGGCCTAATTTTTCAGCCCCTGTTCAACAGGGGCATGCAATTACAATTCTTGATCTAATAATTCACAGCAGGGCCCATTGCTGCGCCCACCAAGAGTAACTGTCAGGCCTTACAGTGTTGTGGCACCAGCACCACCATCACCACCACCACCACCACCAAAGGCCTAATTTTTCAGCCCCTGTTCAACAGGGGCATGCAATTACAATTCTTGATCTAATAATTCACAGCAGGGCCCATTGCTGCGCCCACCAAGAGTAACTGTCAGGCCTTACAGTGTTGGGGCACCAGCACCACCATCAAAGGCCCAATTTTTACTACCACTGATCAACAATTATATGTTATTACAATTCCTGATATAATAGTTGACAGCAGGGCGTTCCAGCACCCACCAAGAGTAACTGTGAGTGCTTACAGTGTTGTGCCAACACCAACACCTAAGGGGCCAATTTCTGCAGAGTATATACGGCAGGTCCCTACTTTCAAACATCCAACTTACAAACGACTACTACTTGCAAACGGAAGAAGACAACAGGAAGTGAGAGGAAATCTACCCCTTGGAAGGAAAATTCTCTCCTGTAAGAATTAATATGGGAGAAAGGTGTCTCCTCTCTACTGATGCTTTATCACCAATCCTTGTTTCAATAAAAACACCACATTTCAAAAACAGTTGTCATTGGGACGCAAAGTGAGGTGAAATGTTCTGAACAGGGGCACAGACAGCAAAAAAAATGTGACAGGGTTGATAACCGTTCCCTATGTTTTACAAAAAACTAAAAAAAAGGAATTTGCCATGGAGCTCCACTTAAACAATGCAGCTGTTCAAAATTATAAACAGATTCTACATAAGAACAAACCTACAGTCCCTGTCTTGTATGCACCGCCTGTATACGGCTGTTCAGAGTATATAGGTCCTTTTTTATTTTGTGTGCGGGGTTCCCCTTAATATCCATACAAGACCCAAAGGGGCTGGTAATGGGCTGGGGTGGGGGGGGGGGTTGATGGGGTAGCTATGCCATTTTTCCTAAAGATTTTCATCCATATTACCGGGACCACACATTGCATTAAAGCCGCAAGCAGTTTTAAATGACTTTTTTCCCTTTAGAAATGTTATTTTGTGCAGGGACAGTTCTAAACACGGGAAACACGTGGCACTTCACAGGCATACTTTAGACACCCCCCAGGTACAATATTTAAAGGAATATTTGACTTTTTTTTTTCACTTTATGCATCATTAACCACTTCCCTACCCAGCCATAGTAATATGACGTCCACAGATGGGATCTCCCATCCTGGGTGGACGTCATATGACGTCCTCTGCTTTGTAGGGGAATATCTGAATGATGCCTGCAGCTAGAGGCATCATTCAGATATCCTTTTGTTCTGCCAGCGATTCTCTGCACCATAAGAACGATCATAGCGGCGGTTCCGCCGCTTGATCATTCTTATAGGCGGCGGGAGGGGGCACCCCCCCTCCCGCCGCCATCCGGTGCTTCGCCGGCTCTCCCAGGTACCGTTGTGTTCCTTAGGACACAGCAGTTCCCTGATGGGGGTAAATGAGTGGCGGCGGAGCAGCAGCGGCGGGCAGCGGAGCTTTCTGTGCGGCGCGGCGGGCAGCGGAGCGGCTTACCGGCTCCCATATGCAGAGCTGCAGCAGCGGCGTGCACGGCGCCCGCGCGCGCCCCCGGGGGCGCGCAGCGCGGCGATCTGGGATCCGGTGTGTCCCTCTGGACACACCGATTCAAGTAATGTGGCGGCGGGCGGCGGAGATTCCGGTATAAACTTACCGGAATTGATGATGCAGAGCTGCGCAGCGCAGCGATCGGGGCTGAGGTTTTTCCCTTGGATACAGCCCAGCCTCGATCAGGGTAAAGAGCCAATGAAATTGGCTCTTTAGCACGTGACCGGCTGTGTCCAATCACAGCAGGTCACTAAATGTAAACAAAACACACAATTGTGTGTAACTCACTGTTGCCTGGTTCTCCTCTTCACACACCTGTGAGGAGGAGATCAGCTAACAGTGAGTTACACATATGTTATACACATATACATATGTACTACTGTGCCCAGATTGCCCCCCCTAAATAAAGAGTACCTGTCATCTAGTACCTGCCACCAGATCACCCGCCACCCACCTGTCCATCAGGAGTACCTGTCCATCAGGAGTACCCGCCACCTCAGAGTACCCGCCACCTCAGAGTACCCGCCACCAGTCCATCAGGAGTACCTGTCCATCAGGAGTACCTGTCCATCAGGAGTACCCGCCACCTCACCTGAGTACCCGCCACCTCAGAGTACCCGCCACCAGTCCATCAGGAGTACCTGTCCATCAGGAGTACCTGTCCATCAGCAGTACCCGCCACCTCACCTGAGTACCCGCCACCTCAGAGTACCCGCCACCAGTCCATCAGGGGTACCTGTCCATCAGGAGTACCCGCCACCTCACCTGAGTACCCGCCACCTCAGAGTACCCGCCACCAGTCCATCAGGAGTACCTGTCCATCAGGAGTACCCACCACCTCACCTGAGTACCCGCCACCAGTCCATCAGGAGTACCTGTCCATCAGCAGTACCCGCCACCTCACCTGAGTACCCGCCACCTCAGAGTACCCGCCACCAGTCCATCAGAAGTACCTGTCCATCAGGAGTACCTGTCCATCAGGTGTACCAGCCACCTCACCAGGAGTACCCGCCACCTCACCAGGAGTACCCGCCACCAGTCCATCAGGAGTACCTGTCCATCAGGAGTACCCACCACCTCACCAGAGTACCCGCCACCTCACCAGAGTACCCACCACCAATCCATCAGGAGTACCTGTCCATTAGAGTACCCGCCACCTCACCAGAGAACCTGCCACCAGAGTACCTGCCACCTCACCAGCGTACCCACTATGTCCAGAAAGGTGTACACCCCAGAAGAAGCATATCAAATACTCAGTCTGACCGATGAGAGCAACGGGGAGCTCTCACCGCTCAGTTCTGATTCCGATTCTGGTTCGGAATATGAACCCCCCGAAGGCAGCACATCCGGATCCGAATTAGAGGAGGACACAGTCCGTCCAAAAAGAAAACGGTCTGAACACCAGGCAGCGACCAGCAGTGCCAACGGCGGTAGACCCCAGGAGGCGAGGTCCAGTGCAAGCGCTGCTAGACCCCAGGAGGAAAGGCCCAGTGCAAGCGCTGCTAGACCCCAGGAGGAAAGGCCCAGTGCAAGTACACGCCAAAGAAGTAGGACCCGAACCCAGCTTCCAGATGGCTTGGCAAACCCATTGTGGCTGCCTTCTACCTCAGGGTCAGCCACGATCCCCCCTTTTACAGCACAGCCAGGTGTGCAGGTCAACACTGAGGGTTTTTCCAAACTTGATTTTTTTAATTTATTTTTCCCTGATGAATTGGTTCAAGGCATTGTGGAGCAAACTAATCTTTTTGCTCAACAATTCATTGAAAACAACCCCAGCTCCAGCTATGCCCGCCCTTTTGAATGGAGACCCCTAACAGTGGTGGAGCTTAGATTGTTTTTAGGCCTAACGTTTAACACGGGGCTTACAAAAAAAAATGAAATGAATAGGTATTGGTCGAAGAAACCCATCCACCATATGCCAATTTTTACATCGGCCATGTCCAGGTCCCGATACAAACTTATAATGCGGTTCCTGCATTTCAGTGACAACTCACAGTGCCCCCCCCGAGATCACCCAAACTTTGACAAATTATATAAAATTCGTCCCCTAATTAATTTTTTTTCCAAGAAGTTTGCCGAACTTTATGTCCCTGACCAAAACATTTCTGTGGACGAATCCCTGGTGCATTTCACAGGCCGGCTGGGAATCAAGCAATATATCCCCAGTAAGCGGGCGAGGTACGGCTTGAAGCTCAACAAGCTCTGTGAAAGCGCCACTGGTTATGTGCACTCATTCCGCATGTACGAAGGCAAAGATTCCCAGCTCAAGCCCCCTGAGTGTCCATCGTACATGGGAATAAGTGGAAAAATTGTTTGGGAGTTGGTATTTCCACTCCTCCAAAAGGGGTATCATATTTATATGGACAACTATTATACCAGCCTGCCCCTTCTCCGCCACCTCTACCTAAAAAAAACTCTGGCGTGTGGTACAACAAGAATAAACAGAAAGGGCTTCCCACAGCGTCTTGTCACCACAACCATTCAAAAGGGGGAATCGGCAAGCTTGAGGAAGTGTTGGCTGTGAAGTGGAGGGATAGGAAAGATGTGTACATCATGTCCACCATCCACGATGACACCTCGGTGGAACTTCACAGAAGACGCAGTACCGTTCGCAAGCCTTCCTGCATCAATGAGTACAATAAATTCATGGGGGGTGTGGATTTAAATGATCAAATGTTGCAGCCCTATCTTTCAACCCGAAAATCCCTCTTCTGGTATAAAAAAATCGCAATTTACTTTTTTCATTTGGCCCTGTTAAATTCTTTCATAGTCTACCAAAAATCCACACATAGACCCACCACCTTCATGAGATTTATTGAAGACATTGTCACTGCCCTGATCTACCAACAAACATCCCCCCCAGAAAGCATTCACTCAGATTGTGTCAGCAGACTACATGAGCGCCATTTTTCAGACCATATTCCACCATCACGATCCGGAAGACGACGCCAAAAAAAATGTCGGGTGTGCACCAGAAGAGGAATTAGGAAAGACACCAGCTTCCATTGTCCCGACTGTCCCTCCCAACCTGGCCTTTGCATCGGAAAATGCTTCAAGCGATATCACACTCTCGAAAACTATTAGCCCATATTTCTAATACTGCCATTTCCCCGTTTTCAATATGTCCTGAATATTTCCCTGCCTCAACCAACCATATCATTGTCTTCCATGTGAACTGACCCTGGCCTGTTTCTCGACTATGTCTCTGCCTACCGTCTGCATTGTTTATCCGCCATGTTTCTGCCTTTCACGTGAACTGACCCTGGACTGTATGGATTATGCCTCTGCCTACCGTTTATTTCTGCCTTTTACCTGCACTGACCTCGGCCTGTTGACCATGTTTTTGCCTGCCCCCTTGGACTGATCTTTCACCCTGCTACACAGGGGTCTCACATATGTGAGGGGCTCCAGAATAGTGTTCTGAGTTCAGAAAACCAGTTTTTGGTTTTCTGTGTTCCCAGAACAGGGTCTGGTTGTCCGGAGGCTTCAAAGCGATTTGGGTGGGAGAAGCCTCTACCCCTGTCCCCATTCTTTCCTGACCGTTGCCCTAAGCTTGATGGTCCTGCCTGCTCCCTGGACAAATACTCTGGCTGTGCTGACCATACCTCTGCCTGCTGCATGTACTAACTATGGACAGTATTCCTGCCTGCTGCATGGACGATCCTTTGTTCCTTTTGCTACTGCTGACCACATCTCTGTCTGCTATCTGGACCAATGCTTTGGCTGTGCTGACATCATCTCTACCTGTACTGACTATTCCTGCCTGCTGCCTGTTTTGCTGTCGCTGTCCACGTTCCTGCCTGCTGCCTGGACCGATGCTCTCCTCTTTGGACCACTGCACTACTAAAACCGCAGGTAATCTTTTCTTTACCCTTTTTCTCAGAAGAATGTATTTTGGTTTATAATTGGTATGTACAGTACATGCTATGTTTTAGAAATATGAAGGGCCTTCAACAATGTGATAGGTTGTCAGGAATTTATGTGTGTAATTTATGCTCCTAGAACACATGACGGTGCTACTTAGATGTTAGGCCTCTGTATTTGGCCAGGCTGTGTAAAAGTCTCACACATTTGGTATCGCCATACTCAGGAGGAGTAGCAGAATGTATTTTGGGGTGTCACTTTTGCTATGTACATGCTATGTGTTGGTAATATCTTATAAATGGACAACTTTGTATAAAAAAAATGCGTTTTCATTTTTTTCCCACATATTCCAAAAACTTCTGGAAAAAAATGAACCGTTCAAAAGACTCATTATGCCTCATAGATTCTACGTTGGGGTGTTAGCTTTCCAAAATGGGGTCATTTTATGGGAGTTTCCATTGTCCTGGTGCTCCAGGGTCTTCAAAACTGTAATAGGTGGTTGAGAAATGAGATGTGTAATTTATGCTCCTAGAATGCCTGAAGGTGCTATTTCAATGTTGGGCCTCTGTATTTGGCCAGGCTGTGTAAAAGTCTCACACATTTGGTATCGCCATACTCAGGAGGAGTAGCAGAATGTATTTTGGGGTGTCATTTTTGCTATGTACATGCTATGTGTTGGTAATATCTTATAAATGGACAACTTTGTATAAAAAAAATGCGGTTTCATTTTTTTCCCACATATTCCAAAAACCTCTGGAAAAAAATGAACTGTTCAAAAGACTCATTATGCCTCATAGATTATACGTTGGGGTGTTAGCTTTCCAAAATGGGGTCATTTTATGGGCGTTTCCATTGTCCTGGTGCTCCAGGGCCTTCAAAACTGTAATAGGTGGTTGAGAAATGAGATTTGTAATTTATGCTCCTAGAATGCCTGAAGGTGCTATTTCAATGTTGGGCCTCTGTATTTGGCCAGGATGTGTAAAAGTCTCACACATTTGGTATCGCCATACTCAGGAGGAGTAGCAGAATGTATTTTGGGGTGTCATTTTTGCTATGTACATGCTATGTGTTGGTAATATCTTATAAATGGACAACTTTGTATAAAAAAAATGCGGTTTCATTTTTTTCCCACATATTCCAAAAACTTCTGGAAAAAAATGAACCGTTCAAAAGACTCATTATGCCTCATAGATTATACGTTGGGGTGTTAGCTTTCCAAAATGGGGTCATTTTATGGGCGTTTCCATTGTCCTGGTGCTCCAGGGTCTTCAAAACTGTAATAAGTGGTTGAGAAATGAGATGTGTAATTTATGCTCCTAGAATGCCTAAAGGGGCTATTTCAATGTTGGGCCTCTGTATTTGGCCAGGCTGTGTAAAAGTCTCACGCATTTGGTATCGCCATACTCAGGAGGAGTAGCAGAATGTATTTTTGGGTGTAATTTTTGCTATGTACATGCTATGTGTTGGTAATATCTTATAAATGGACAACTTTGTATAAAAAAAATGCGTTTTCATTTTTTTCCCACATGTTCCAAAAACTTCTGGAAAAAAATGAACCGTTCAAAAGACTCATTATGCCTCATAGATTATACGTTGGAGTGTTAGCTTTCCAAAATGGGGTCATTTTATGGGCGTTTCTATTGTCCTGGTGCTCCAGGGTCTTCAAAACTGTAATAGGTGGTTGAGAAATGAGATGTGCAATTTATGCTCCTAGAATGCCTGAAGGTGCTATTTCAATGTTGTGCCTGTGTATTTGGCCAGGCTGTGTAAAAGTCTCACACATTTGGTATCGCCATACTCAGGAGGAGTAGCAGAATGTATTTTGGGGTGTCATTGCAAGTATGCATGTGCTGTGTGAGAGAAATAACTTGTTATTATGACAATTTTGTGCAAAAAAATAAAAATTTTAAAAAATGTAAAAAATTTCCCAAGAATTGTGGGAAAAAAGTACAACTTCAAAAAACTCACAATGACTCTTACTAAATACATTGGAATGTCTGCTTTCCAAAAAGGGGTGATTTGGGGGGTATTTGTACTTTCCTGGCTTGTTAGGGTCTCAAGAAATGAAATAGGCCTTCAGTACATCAGGTGTGATCAGATGTGATAATTTTTCAATGATTTGCACCATAGCTTGTAGACTCTATAACTTTCACAGAGACCAAATAATATACACTTTTTTGGTTATTTTTACTAAAGATATGTAGCAGTATACATTTTGGCCCAATTTTATGAAGAAAAATTACTTATTTGCAAAATTTTACAATAAAAACAAAAAAAAAGTGTTTTTTTAAAAAAAAATCTAACTTTTTTCGCTTATATTGCAAAAAATAAAAAACCTAGCGGTGATTAAATACCACCAAAAGAAAGCTCTGTTTGTGAGAAAAAAATGATAAAAATTTGGTTTGGGTACAGTGTAGCATGACTGAGTAATTGTCATTCAAAGTGTGAGAGCGCTGAAAGCTACAAATTGGTCTGGTAAGGAAGGGTGTATAAAAGCCCTGTATTGAAGTGGTTAAAATGACTGCTCCCGGAAAACGTCCGTTTTTAAAACTTCTTTTTGCATTGATACATGTCCCCTGGTGCAGAAGCCGGGTTCCCAAACTCTGTTTCGGACAATAACATGGATAATAGTCGTTATAATTAGCACTTTAGAATCTGAACGTTCGCATCCATTGTATTTAATAGGGTTCTAATGTTCGTGCGAACTTTCGGTCCGTTCGCGGGTTCTGGTGCGAACCGAACCCGGGGGTGTTCGGCTCATCACTAATGATGATGTGGCAAAATAAATAATGTCCCTTTCTTTTTTTACAGCCAGAGCAGAGCCAGGAAGAGGGTGATGTTGGGGATCAGGAGGAGGCAGGGCCCAGTGGCACCCAGGAGGAGGCAGGGCCCAGTGGCACCCAGGAGGAGGCTTGGCCCAGCACAAGAGCCCAGATGCCTCCCCTGGTAGTTAAACCACGAGGGCCAAGGAGAGGTAGGCAGGTGGAGGAGGAAACCAGGGCCTTCCTCAGAGAGGCAACAGCGGCCCTCAGAGAGGCACCCTCTGTTGATGAGGGATTTGCCGCAGTCCTCGCCCACAAACTAGGGCAAATGGAGTTGCAGCAAAAAAATTTCAGTGAGACCCTGCTATTGAAAGTCATCAATAAGGGCTTGCTGGGTGAACTCACTAGGTACACGGACATAACGGAGGTTGTCCCTACTCCTCCACCTCCTCCTCCTCCTGCCACAACCTCTCCTCCTGATCCCCAGCCTCCAAGGAAGAAACCAACCAAGGCTGCAGAGAAGGCTGGAGAGAAGGCTACAAGGAAGAGGAGAAAATAATGCCTGCTGTAGTACCACAGACTGGGGACATATAGGACTTATCTGCTGTGGCTCCTGACCTCTGGGAGCTCAAGACAAGATTGGGCTCATTTTTTGGGGGGGATCTAATCTCTATTTTGGTTTGGACATCTTGTATGGTTGTTGTGGGGTGAAAGGGATGCACAAATGCAAGCAGGCTCTCCAGTGCTGCCTTCCACTTTAATTTGTTAATGTTCTGAAATAAAAAAAAATGTAGTGCCCTTTAAATACTTGACTATGTGATTTGTATTTCAAAAGAGAGCTTGCTAGGAAGCAGGCAGGGACATCTCAAATTATATTATTGTTATTATCAGGGGACACAAACCTCCCTGAGGCCAAATGAGACACATTTGGAAGGTTGTTGTGGTAACTTTACACAAGAATAATTTAAGCCAAAATACTAAAAAAAAGGCCAAAAAAAAAAAACAAAAAAAAAATAAAATTTAAAGAAAAAAGGAGAATTACATTATTTAATTATTATTAGTATTATTTAGGAGGGAGGTGCGGCTTTATAAATAATATTTTATAATCATTAGAGCAATTTGGAATTACTTTAGAAACAAGTTTGGCATAACTCTCAATGTCATTATCAAAAGAGGGTAATTTTAAAGCATTATCAAAAGAAGAACGGAATGCGCAGCATTAAAACAATGCTATTAATTCCACCGTGACGAATGTGCCATCTCCATTTCCAACATTAGCTTTACCAAAACGAGCGCTCCTGTCTCATAGTTGCTTCGGAGCATGCGCGTTTTTTTTTTCACGTCGTGAAAGCATACACACTATCGTTTTTAACGTCGTTAAAAAAAACGACATGAAAAACGACGTGAAAAAAGAGAGCATGTCCGGAATTTTTAATGGCCGTTTTTCACGTCGTTAAAAAATGCTCTGGAGCCTACACACGATCATTTTTAATGGCCATTTTTTAAAATGGCATTTTTAACGGCATGAAAAACGATCGTGTGTACGGGGCATAACAGTATGCTTTAAACACGTGGGGTTAAAAAATACCTGTGTTTAACGCATACTGTTAGACAGGTTAATTTGGTTGCCTTGGTGGGGCCTGTAGCTTACGCATGCATTTGCAAATGTGTGCAGACTAAACCCCTGTTTTTAACGCATACTGTTAGACAGGTTAATTTAGTCGTCTGCGGGCTGGTCGGTAAGTGAGCTTAGAGTATTTCTTGGATTTTTCCTTGCCTTTTTTTCTAATATACATGAAGAAAATCTAAAATAAGGTAATGCAAAGTGTAGTACCCACATTTTGGATAATGCAGGGGCCATGGCAGATGTCTTTCACTCCCTGTAAAAATAATCAGCGTTTAGGGTAGGGGCACAGGGGTGGTCAGTGTAGTCCCCCAAATCGATTACTAGGTATTGACATAGGATCAGGAAATCTTATAGTGAGAGTAGGCAGTGTAGATGCCTGGTTAATTGCTGGAGGTCTCCGAAGTAGTGAGTGGAGTGTTGCCATGGAGGGTAAGCTAGAGCAATCCCTGCCCCTGCCAGTGTGGGGCATGTTGGGAAAGAGGGCTCTGTATATAGTCTGGCGGGAGTCCACCTGGGTTGTTAGTCATCTAGGAAATGCAGGTGCTGTAAGCACTGTATAAATTGTATGTAGCAACAACTAAATACAGTATACAGCGCTGTTTTCAGGCAGCGGTACAGGGATGTCCCGTCCTGTTCCTAAAACAACTGCTCAGCCATTCACAGGAAGCCTTGTATTTTATAAATGAATACATTGGAATTTGTGATGCCATCCACCTCTTCACCTCAGCCAATCAGAGGAAGTATTGAATTTATTGATAAAATACCAGGCATCCTGTGAATGGCTGAGCAGCTGTTCCAGGAACTGGATGGGAAGTGCCCATACTGCTGCTGGAACACAGCGCTGTGTACTGTATGTAGTTGATGCTACATAAAGTTTATACAGTGCTGACAGCAGGCACATTTTTAGTAATAGAATTGGTTTGTTTGGGCCAGATTGATACCCGTCCTACCTCTAGGTTTCATGGCCGCTATATATATGCCCCGGTGGACTCCTCCCCACCCACAACCGCACCCGCCACAACGTTTGCGGAGGAGGGTGCTGGTGCACATATACTGGCGTTAGAGGTATATAAGCAGGAGATTAAAACTGCAAATCTAAATGCTGGTAAGATGTAAATTTTTTATTATATTTTTATAAAATATTTGTAACTGGCTCTGTTAACAACTCACAGCACTCAGTCTACCTCCCTTTGAAGGTGTTAATCTCTAGACGGACACTTTTTCTCAAAGGGGAGTCCTTCCTCTAAGCACCAAAGAAATCACCTCGGGAGCCCCCAAGATATGACAATTCAGGCCCAGAGGGAGAACTCTCTGCCTCCAATCCTACAAATACCTCCAGGGGATCTAGGTCAGCTCATGCAGGTTCACACATCTGACAGATTTCTTTACGGTTTGCCTCCTGCAACACAGTATTTAACACTTCACATGGGGGTTTCTCCTTTTTAGGGGAGGCTCCTGAACCTTTGAACGTTTTTTCACACAAGTCCCAAAATAGGGGGCAGTCTCGCCCAATTAGCAAATTATGAGGTAACCCCAGGATCACCCCAACTCTCAGTGTAGCAGTTTCTGCAGGTGTGGACAGGGTTACATGGGCCATTGAATAGTCCTTGACAACCCCATGTACAGAGACCACTCCAATCTTTTTCTTGGGTATCAGCTTTCCCCGAAACCTGTCCGATTGGAGCAGGGTAACCCCATCCCTTAAGTCAAGAAGTGCTACAACCTCCTGCCCATTAACCCGCACCACACTCTCAAGCGGGCTTAGATTGTTCATGGGACCAGTGGCAAAAGCAAACATAGAGCCATGTCACATTCCACTGGCTCCTCCCACCTTGGACACTGGGCTGCCAAATGACCCAGTTGTTGGCAGGACCAACAGCGAACCTCATGGGGTTCCCGTTCTCCCTGCCGACTCTCAGGAGGCTTTGATGTTAGGGTGCTCCTAGCAGGAGTGTCAAGCACCCGAGCAGACACCATGCGTTCAACCGGTGCCATCTTTCGTTAGAACTGGTCAGCTCTCTGGTAATAGAGGAAGATGTCCAGCAATCCCATCAGCACAGAACTGGCAGAAACCAATGGGACTCAATTACACTCATCTACTGTCCGAAGAAGTCTGGCCAGAAGTGGCCTTTATGGAAGAATTGTGGACAAAAGTTCACACCTCCAATGTGGAAACAAGGCTAAGTGACTGAACTATGCACTCAAATATAGGAACTGGGCTGCAGAAAAAAATGGTGCTCTGGATCGATGAGAAATTTTAAATATTTGGATGTAGCTGGAGGCAGTTTGTTCACCAAAGGGCTGGAGAGCAGTACAATAATGAGTGTCTGCGGGCAACAGTAAAGCATGGTGGAGGCTCCTTGCAAGTTTGGGGTGCATTTATGTAAATGGAGTCAGAGAAATGGCCAGGATCAATGGTGCCCTCAATGCTTAGAAATATGAGCAGAGACTTATCCATCATGCCATACCATAAAGGAGGCGTGTGATTGGCCCCAAATGTATTCTGCTTCAGATCAACGACCCCAAACATACAGCCAATGTCATTAAGAACTATCTTCAGTGTACAGAAGAACATGGAGTCCTGGAAGTAACGGTTTACCCCCCACAGAGCCCTGATCTCACCATCGTCGAGTCTGTCTGGGATCACATGAGGAGACAGAAGGATTTGAAGCAGCCTACATCCACAGAAGACCCATGGTTAATTCTTCAAGATATTTGGAACAACCTACCTGCCGAGTTCCTTAAAAACCTGTGTGCAAGTGTACCTAGAAGAATTGATGCTGTGATGCTTTGCCATGCAAAGGGTGGTCACGTCAAATTATGATTTGATTTGGCTTTCTCCTCTGTTGATCTACTTTCCACTTTGTTGATATTAATAAACTGCTAACACTTCTGTTTCTGAAAGCTTTCTTAATTTACAGCATTTGTTTCGCACGTGGCTAAAAACGTTTGCACAGTAATATGTGTGTGTGGGTGTGTATATATATATATATATATATATATATATATATATAGCGCCCCCCCCAATATTTGGGGGCACTATGTGGAAATTTAGGGGCAGTCTGAGCCAGTAGTTGGGCTCAGACCATTTATGTTTCAATTGTTTGTTCTGCTCTGGGTGTGATACTGCCCGGCAGTGTTGTTCTCCTTTGCCTGCAGGTGGCACTGTCACCGCCGGCACGGGTTGGACTATGGGGGTATCACAGAACCTTGGGTGTCCTCTCTCGGCAGCCGTGCAGTGGGCGTGGTCTACCCGCTGTGCATGCTGGGAGAGGGTACAAAAGGGGCAGACGCCTTTTGGCGTGAGGCGATTCCAGGGGCACCCCATGGCATTCGGGGGGACCTCTGGTCCAGTGAGTGTGCCTTGTGGCCCATTTTAGGGGTCCATCTTTAGGAAAGGAGTTCCAGGGGAAGATCAGTCCAGGCGGAGATAGCGACGGTACTGCTGTCTCGGGGTGAGGCATGGAGGCCTACCTAAAGGGGTATTTATCATCTCTGACGTCCGTGCTCTATCCCGGCTGCTAGGACTGCTCTCATAGGGACTATCCGGGTGAGTAATACCCACTCAGGCATGAGTGGCGATGAGTGTAGATATTGGACATAAGTGTTGCGTGCCTGAACCTTCCCCTATGTCTTTCAACTTTCTACTCTTGCTTTTCTTCAAGTTAACTCAAAGTGTAAAAAGAATAAAGCCTTGCTTATTAGGTTTTACTCATATGTGGACATTGGCCTTATTCCAGGAAGACATTGGTGTACCTAGACAACGGAACTAAAGGTTCCACTCGTGGGAGGTATTTTGCTGCAGACCCAAAGTAATTAAACACTAGATTCTCATTGACAATACAATGTGAATCCTGTGTGTAGCACCGGAGAGCCGGCAAGAGAGAGCCGGGAAGGGAGCTACACGTGGGGGCTCGAGTCCGGGATTTGTGGCTATCTTTTGCACGAGTGGATTGAAATTTATGTGATTGGAAAGTCGTCCATTGAACTGTGTTACAAACTTTGAGTGAAGAAAAAGGGTTTAAGGGGCACAGAACTGTTTCCAACTGCGTAGTTCGTGGGCGTGTCTAAGGAAAAAGAAAAGCCAGCAAGCTACGTGCAAAAGAAGAAAAAGGGGAGGAGTTCCCGCCACCCGCGAGCTACACGTGGGTGAATTGGCACCAAGAGACAGAGAGAGTTGGATCGAGTGAGAGTGAGCAACATGTCTGCTTTTCCAGGTACTTCAGCCCTGTTGGGATCCCGGATGTTCCCGATGTCTTCCTCAATGGACATTGCTCCGCTCACCACCCCACTTACGGAGACGGGATCCAGCTCAAGCCCTGGGGCCGCTTTGCCCTGGACACCTGCAGAGATGCGGAGGCCCTGGGTATGCTCTGTCCCAAGTGCCACGGACTGGCCGTGCAACTGCGCCCTTTCGGGAGATGTTCGGCTTTGTGGAGAGTTCCTCTTTGAGGTGGAGCAGCCCACTGAATTACCCCGGGCCTACCGGGTGAATCGCATCACAGGCGTCGTAACTTCGGAGGAAGACGCCTACACTCCTACAGCCGAGCCCACACGCATCGCCTCCCCTACTGCCAGTACCTCGGGGGAAGGATGCCCCCGAGCCTACGGAACTTTTGGCGGACACCGCAGTGGACGCCGACTTTGCTACAACGGAAGTTCATGTCTCGCCAGCAAAGTGAAAGGTGGGATATGTGAAGGCCTCCCGTGGCCACGGTCGAAGCCTGCCCCAGCGCCTGCCAGAACCGGACCTCGAGAGCGGAAGGAAGCCCGAGAAGTCCCCGATAGGTGACGGTAAGGAGGCTGGGAGAAATGTGTCTACATCTACCCGGAATTACTTGCCTGCTGAGGAGTATGATACCTCAGACCTAGACTCTTCGTCCGATGTGGGGAATGATGCTGAAATAGATGACATTTTCATTCAAAAAGGGATGGGACAAGGTAAAGACTGTTGCCCCGGCCCGCAGCCTTAGAGTGGGATCGGCCATGAGTTCGGGGAGCACTAAACCCCGTGTGGAGGTCCCAGCCATAGAGGAGAAAGCGGTATCTGCCCCAAGTGGAAAACCCCTACCAGGGCCTGATACGGCTACAGTCCGGAGATCGCCAGATGCTATTGTACATGCTGGAAGCGGTGATCACAAAACTCTTCCCCATCTTGCTCGCTTGCAGCGGATTATTAACAAAAGAGTGGCAAGTGAGTATGGCTGGGAGTACCCCTACGTACCCAAGGAGCTGTTGTTCGAGATAGAGGCCTATCGAGAAAGGTGGTATGCAGAAGCCATATGGGACTACCTTGAAGTGCCCAAGTCACACAGGTACTTTGCTTGTTCAGCCGCCATGACTGACCGTTTCAAGGGTTGTCGTAAGGAATGGAGCTATGGTCGGCATATTCACGCTGATCGGGTGGTGATCTGTTGTCCAGGGAGAGAGGACGCTGTTTATTTTATAGAGACCCTGGACAAACAATGGAAGTCCATTATTCTTCCAGATCCCCACTATTATCTTTGAAACCCTTAGACAGGAACTTGTGCTTGTTTTATTTATCCTGTCTTTGCACGGACAAACCGTGCCCTGGATCCAAGTGACTTTGCCCCGCTGTAAAGGGGATGTCTACTCTCAAAGAAGTGGAGAGCTGTTGTGTTTTTTTTTCTCTCTCCCTCCTGCTCCGAACAAGGGACAGTTCTAAATTGAACTCTGGGGTAGATTAGTCAGTAGGTCATAGTGAAGGGACGCCGTGGTCAAGATATGAAATGTTAAAGTATGCTTTGTTACAGTCCGATGCGCAGCTATTGTGGAGTGTTGAAGCTATGCCAGCACTAGGTGGCAGTGGTTTTCAGAAAAAAAAAAAGCATTTAGGATTAGATGTTTTTTTTTTTTTCCTTTATGCTATTTATGCTAGGCTTAGCGTAAATAAAACTTTAGAGAAGGGAATTGCTTCCTTTAGGGGAGGCAGTTTACTTCTAAATTGTATAGCGTATTAGGATGTGTTTTTTTTGTTTGCATGTTGTGATTTCTTGCAGCTATGAGAACGGCTATCAACACCACCGGAGAATGGGGTGGAATAGATAGTTAGAGATGGGTGGAATGTATATTGTTTTTATTACTTTAAAGAAATGTCAGTATCTGGATATAATGTTATCTGTGTGCTTCTTTCCTTTCTCTTTTCCCCTCCCAACAATATTGGTTCAGGCATCTGTTTAAATTTGTAGTTCATAGATTAAATCAACAGCCTTCAGGATTGAAGGGTTTTGATTTCCCTAGCCACTGGGGACAGTGTCTTTTCTAGGAGGGGGTGTGTGTGTAGCGCCCCCCCCCCAATATTTGGGGGTGCTATGTGGAAATTTAGGGCCAGTCTGAGCCAGTAGTTGGGCTCAGACCATTTATGTTTCAGTTGTTTGTTCTGCTCTGGGTGTGATACTGCCCGGCAGTGTTGTTCTCCTTTGCCTGCATGTGGCATTGTCACCGCCGGCACGGGTTTGACTATGGGTGTATCACAGCACCTTGGGTGTCCTCTCTCGGCAGCCGTGCAGTGGGCGTGGTCTACCCACTGTGCATGCTGGGAGAGGGTACAAAAGGGGCAGACGCCATTTGGCGTGAGGCGATTCCAGGGGGACCCCATGGCGTTCGGGGGGACCTCTGGTCCAGTGAGTGTGCCTTGTGGCCCGCATGGCACGAGGTGCGTCGGAGTGTTTAGGTCTCGGGCACCTTCAGCCCGAGGCTCTGCTGCTGCATTGTTGGCTCAGCTCCGCTGACAAGGGCCTACGCTTCAGAGACGGATCCCAGGCTGCCCGTTTTAGGGGGCCCATCTTTAGGAAAGGAGTTCCGGGGGAAGATCAGTCCCGGCGGAGATAGCGACGGTACTGCTGTCTCGGGGAGAGGCCTGGAGGCCTACCTATAGGGGGATTCATCATCTCTGACGTCCGTGCTCCATCCCGGCTGCTAGGACTGCTCTCATAGGGACTATCCGGGTGAGCAATACCCACTCGGGCTTGAGTGGCGACGAGTGTAGATATTGGATTTAAGTGTTGCGTGCCTGAACCTTCCCCTACGTATTTCAACTTTCTACTCTTGATTTTCTTCAAGAAAACTCATAGTGCAAAAAGAATAAAGCCTTGTTGATTAGGTTTTACTCAGGTGTGGACATTGGCCTTATTCCAGGAAGACATTGGTGTACCTAGACAACGGAGCTAAAGGATCCACTTGTGGGAGGTATTTTCCTGCAGACCCAAAGTAATTAAACACTAGATTCTCATTGACAATACAATGTGAATCCTGTGTGTAGCACCGGAGAGCCGGCGAGGGAGAGCCGGGAAGGGAGCTATATACAGTCAGGTCCATAAATATTGGGACATCTACACAATTCTAATCTTTTTGGCTCTATACACCACCACAATGGATTTTAAATGAAACAAACAAGATGCTTTAACTGCAGACTTTCAGCTTTAATTTGAGGGTATTTACATCCAAATCAGGTGAATGGTGTAGGAATTACAACTGTTTGTATATGTGCCTCCCACTTTTTAAGGGACCAAAAGTAATGGGACAGATTAACAATCATAAATCAAACTTTCACTTTTTAATACTTGGTTGCAAATCCTTTGCAGTCAATTACAGCCTAAAGTCTGGAATGCATAGACATCACTAGGGATGAGCTTCGTGTTCGAGTCGAACATACGTTCGACTCGAACATCGGCTGTTCGATCGTTCGACGTAGATCGAACGATTTGGGCCGTTCGCGCCAAATTCGAGTGACGCGAACGGCCCACAATGCACTACGCCATCACAGTGTCATCCAGGCGCTGTGATTGGCCAAGCATGCACTGTGACCCCGCATGCTTGGCCAATCACAGCGCCGGCAGCGAGGAGAGCAATGATTGGCCACAGGCAGGATGCCTGTGGCCAATTATTGCTGATGGGGTTTAGTACACGCCCCACACTATAAAAGGCCGCCAGCGCGGCGGCCTTGTGTAGTGTGTTCCGGAGCAGGGAAAGAGAAGCATAGGCAGGGACAGTGTCATTATTTTTCCTTTACTATTCCTGGATTCCTTGTGTTTAGGGACAAATAAGGATAGGTAGGGAGAGTGTCAGTGACAGTGTGCTATTCTGTGCTAATCCTTGTTTGTAGGGACAGAGAGGTACAGTGAGGGAAAGTGTCAGTGTGCTATTCTGTTCTAAAACTATTTTGCTGAACCATATTTTCAATCCTTGAGTTTAGGGACAGAGAGGTACAGTGAGGGAAAGTGTCAGTGTGCTATTCTGTTCTAAAACTATTTTGCTGAACCATATTTTCAATCCTTGAGTTGAGGGAAAGAGTAGGACAGTGAGTGAAACTGACAGTGTGCTATTCTGTTCTAAACCAATTTTGCTGTTCCATATTTTCAATCCTTGAGTTGAGGGACAGTGAGGTACAGTGAGTGAAACTGACAGTGTGCTATTCTGTTCTAAACCAATTTTGCTGTTCCATATTTTCAATCCTTGAGTTGAGGGACAGAGAGGTACAGTGAGTGAAACTGACAGTGTGCTATTCTGTTCTAAACTAATTTTGCTGTTCCATATTTTCAATCCTTGAGTTGAGGGACAGAGAGGTACAGTGAGTGAAACTGACAGTGTGCTATTCTGTTCTAAACCAATTTTGCTCTTCCATATTTTCAATCCTTGAGTTGAGGGACAGAGAGGTACAGTGAGTAAAACTGACAGTGTGCTATTCTGTTCTAAACCAATTTTGCTGTTCCATATTTTCAATCCTTGAGTTGAGGGACAGAGAAGGACACTCGTAGAAATTATCAGTGTGCTATTCTGTGCTAAATCTTGTTTGTAGGGAGGGACAGAGTAGGACAGTGAGGGAAAGTGTCAGTGTGCTATTCTGTTCTAAAACTATTTTGCTGTTCCATATTTTCAATCCTTGAGTTGAGGGACAGAGAGGTACAGTGAGTGAAACTGACAGTGTGCTATTCTGTTCTGAACCAATTTTGCTGTTCCATATTTTCAATCCTTGAGTTGAGGGACAGAGAGGTACAGTGAGTGAAACTGACAGTGTGCTATTCTGTTCTAAACCAATTTTGCTGTTCCATATTTTCAATCCTTGAGTTGAGGGACAGAGAGGTACAGTGAGTGAAACTGACAGTGTGCTATTCTGTTCTAAACCAATTTTGCTGTTCCATATTTTCAATCCTTGAGTTGAGGGACAGAGAGGTACAGTGAGTGAAACTGACAGTGTGCTATTCTGTTCTAAACCAATTTTGCTGTTCCATATTTTCAATCCTTGAGTTGAGGGACAGAGAAGGACACTCGTAGAAATTATCAGTGTGCTATTCTGTGCTAAATCTTGTTTGTAGGGAGGGACAGAGTAGGACAGTGAGGGAAAGTGTCAGTGTGCTATTCTGTTCTAAAACTATTTTGCTGTTCCATATTTTCAATCCTTGAGTTGAGGGACAGAGAGGTACAGTGAGTGAAACTGACAGTGTGCTATTCTGTTCTAAACCAATTTTGCTGTTCCATATTTTCAATCCTTGAGTTGAGGGACAGAGAGGTACAGTGAGTGAAACTGACAGTGTGCTATTCTGTTCTAAACCAATTTTGCTGTTCCATATTTTCAATCCTTGAGTTGAGGGACAGAGAAGGACACTCGTAGAAATTATCAGTGTGCTATTCTGTGCTAAATCTTGTTTGTAGGGAGGGACAGAGTAGGACAGTGAGGGAAAGTGTCAGTGTGCTATTCTGTTCTAAAACTATTTTGCTGTTCCATATTTTCAATCCTTGAGTTGAGGGACAGAGAGGTACAGTGAGTGAAACTGACAGTGTGCTATTCTGTTCTAAACCAATTTTGCTGTTCCATATTTTCAATCCTTGAGTTGAGGGACAGAGAGGTACAGTGAGTGAAACTGACAGTGTGCTATTCTGTTCTAAACCAATTTTGCTGTTCCATATTTTCAATCCTTGAGTTGAGGGACAGAGAGGTACAGTGAGTGAAACTGACAGTGTGCTATTCTGTTCTAAACCAATTTTGCTGTTCCATATTTTCAATCCTTGAGTTGAGGGACAGAGAAGGACACTCGTAGAAATTAACAGTGTGCTATTCTGTGCTAAATCTTGTTTGTAGGGAGGGACAGAGTAGGACAGTGAGGGAAAGTGTCAGTGTGCTATTCTGTTCTAAAACTATTTTGCTGTTCCATATTTTCAATCCTTGAGTTGAGGGACAGAGAGGTACAGTGAGTGAAACTGACAGTGTGCTATTCTGTTCTAAACCAATTTTGCTGTTCCATATTTTCAATCCTTGAGTTGAGGGACAGAGAGGTACAGTGAGTGAAACTGACAGTGTGCTATTCTGTTCTAAACCAATTTTGCTGTTCCATATTTTCAATCCTTGAGTTGAGGGACAGAGAGGTACAGTGAGTGAAACTGACAGTGTGCTATTCTGTTCTAAACCAATTTTGCTGTTCCATATTTTCAATCCTTGAGTTGAGGGACAGAGAGGTACAGTGAGTGAAACTGACAGTGTGCTATTCTGTTCTAAACCAATTTTGCTGTTCCATATTTTCAATCCTTCAGTTGAGGGACAGAGAAGGACACTCGTAGAAATTATCAGTGTGCTATTCTGTGCTAAATCTTGTTTGTAGGGAGGGACAGAGTAGGACAGTGAGGGAAAGTGTCAGTGTGCTATTCTGTTCTAAAACTATTTTGCTGTTCCATATTTTCAATCCTTGAGTTGAGGGACAGAGAGGTACAGTGAGTGAAACTGACAGTGTGCTATTCTGTTCTAAACCAATTTTGCTGTTCCATATTTTCAATCCTTGAGTTGAGGGACAGAGAGGTACAGTGAGTGAAACTGACAGTGTGCTATTCTGTTCTAAACCAATTTTGCTGTTCCATATTTTCAATCCTTGAGTTGAGGGACAGAGAGGTACAGTGAGTGAAACTGACAGTGTGCTATTCTGTTCTAAACCAATTTTGCTGTTCCATATTTTCAATCCTTGAGTTGAGGGACAGAGAGGTACAGTGAGTGAAACTGACAGTGTGCTATTCTGTTCTAAACCAATTTTGCTGTTCCATATTTTCAATCCTTGAGTTGAGGGACAGAGAAGGACACTCGTAGAAATTATCAGTGTGCTATTCTGTGCTAAATCTTGTTTGTAGGGAGGGACAGAGTAGGACAGTGAGGGAAAGTGTCAGTGTGCTATTCTGTTCTAAAACTATTTTGCTGTTCCATATTTTCAATCCTTGAGTTGAGGGACAGAGAAGGACACTCGTAGAAATTATCAGTGTGCTATTCTGTGCTAAATCTTGTTTGTAGGGAGGGACAGAGTAGGACACTGAGGGAAAGTGTCAGTGTGCTATTCTGTTCTAAAACTTTTTTGCTGAACCATATTTTCAATCCTTGTGTTTAGGGACAGAGAATGATAGGCAGGGGACAGTGTCAGTGTCATTGTTGCTAAGCCTCCTGCACAATATACACCTGAAGGTAGCCCTTATTGCTGTTTTTCCCATCTCCCTGCAGGCCATCCATTAAAATGTCTGGAAGGCAACCAAGGAGAGGCAGACAGTCAGGAGGCAAAAAAAGAGGGCAAGCAGGCTCTGTGTCTGGGGGCAACAGTGCTGGTCGTGTACGCGGTGCATTGTCATCAGCACATGGCCATGGGACACGCTTGTCCTTGTTTTCGGCAGCTGGACATGTTGAGCCACATCATGCCGAAGACTTGGTAGAGTGGATGACCAAGCCCACCTCATCCTCCTCATCCTCTCTCACCCAGGCTCAGGGTACTGGCAAAGCAGCTGCCAAAGCGTCTTCTCTGGTATCATTATCTTCATTAGTCAATCCTTCCCTAGACCCACCATGCCCTCCTCCTGAGGAGTCCCCCGAACTGTTTGAGCACAGTGTTGGGTACATGCTCCAGGAGGATGCCCAGCGTTTGGAAGGATCTGATGATGATACCCAGCTAGAGGAAGGCAGCAGCGTGAGAGCAGAGAGAGGGGATGCTCAAGAAGGACACCAATCTGGCAGTCATGCTCCAGCAGCTGCAGCATATTGCCAGATTGGCTCCAGTGATGAGGAGGGAGGGGATGATGAGGTCACTGACTCCACGTGGGTGCCTAATAGGAGAGAGGAGGAGGAGGAGGATGAGGAGGAGGCACATCTCCAACGAGGCAGGATGCCCTTGAGTGGCCAGCGTATGGGCAGCACACCGACGGAATCACACCGCAGAGCTCCGCCTGTGCAGGGCGCTGCCTCTGCCCGTCATTCAAAAAGTTCTTTGGTGTGGGCCTTTTTTGAGGCGAGTGCATCAGATCGCACAGCTGCTGTTTGCAACATATGTCTCAAGCGTATATCGCGTGGCCAAAACATCAGCCGCTTGGGCACCACATGCTTGATCAGACATATGTTGACCTGCCATGCAGCTCGTTGGCAAGCCTACCTTAAAGACCCACACCAAAGAACAAAGCTGGCCTCTTCTTGCACCGCACCAGCTGGGATCTCCAACCCCAGTATACCTTCAGTCCTCTCTGAAACCTGCTCTGAGAGGAATGAAGGTGTAGAATTAGGTGTGTCACAGCCAAGTACTTGCGGGCACTCTGCTAGCAGTACACCGACGTCCGATTCTAGCAGGCAAATTTCCCTGCCCCAGCTGCTGGACCGTCGAAAGAAGTTCACTCCCAGCCATCCACATGCCCAGCGGTTGAATGCTAGCTTGGCTAAATTGCTAGCGCTTCAACTGCTGCCTTTTCAGTTGGTAGACTCGGCCCCCTTCCGTGAGTTTGTGCAATGTGCGGTTCCTCAGTGGCAGGTTCCCAAACGCCACTTTTTCGCACGGAAGGCTATTCCGGCTCTCTACAGGCATGTGGAAGGCAATGTCTTGGCCTCGCTGGACAGGGCGGTCAGCGGTAAGGTGCATATTACCGCTGACTCATGGTCCAGCAGGCATGGACAGGGACGTTACCTTTCTTTCACGGCCCATTGGGTCACTATTTTGGCAGCTGGGAAGGATGCAGGACAAGGTGCAGTAGTGTTGGAGGTTGTTCCACCGCCACGCCTCCAAAATGCTACTACTGGTTGTGACACACCTCTCTCCTCCACCCCCTCCTCTTCTTCTTCCTCCATGGCCTCTTCCTGTGGTTTGTCCTCGGAACCAGCGGTGCTCCGTAGGCGTTCAAGGGGCTACGCAAGTACGCAGGCAAAAAGATGCCATGCCGTGCTTGCGCTGGTGTGTTTGGGGGACAGGAGCCACACTGGGGCAGAGGTCCTGTCTGCTCTGCAGGGGCAGGCCGAGAGGTGGTTGACGCCACGCCAGCTTAAGCCAGGAATGGTGGTTTGCGACAATGGCACCAACCTCCTCTCCGCCCTCCGACAGGGACAACTGACCCATGTGCCCTGTATGGCTCACGTCCTTAACCTGGTGGTGCAGCGGTTCTTGGGCAGGTACCCGGGCTTACAGGATGTCCTGAGGCAGGCCAGGAAAGTCTGTGTGCATTTCCGCAGATCTTATAATGCCAGTGCTCGCCTGGCTGAGCTTCAAAAGGAGTTGAAACTGCCCAAGAACCGCCTTATATGTGACATGCCCACCAGGTGGAACTCAACGTTGGCCATGCTGCAGCGGCTGCACACGCAGCAGAGGGCCATCAATGAGTACCTGTGCGACTACGGCACCAGGACAGGGTCAGGGGAGCTCGGGTTTTTTTCACCACGCCAGTGGGGCATGATCAGGGATGCATGCACTGTCCTGGCACCATTTGAGGAGGCCACGAGGATGGTGAGCAGTGACAGTGCATGCATCAGTGACACTGTACCTCTTGTCCACCTGTTGGAGCACACGCTGCGTGGAATAATGGACAGGGCACTTGAGGCAGAACAGAGGCAGGAAGAGGAGGACTTCCTTGCCTCTCAAGGCCCCCTTTACCCAGACAGTGTTCCTTCTGTCCCACCCATCGCACAGGAAGAGGAGGAGGAGGAGGATTGTGTCAGCATGGAGGTGGAGGCTGGCACTCAGCATCATCAGCAGCAGTCTTTTAGGGATGATTTACAGTCCCAAGAAACCAGTGGACTTGTACGTGGCTGGGAGGAGGTGGCTGCGGATCATGTCGTCCTTAATGACCCAGAGGACTCCGGACTGAATGCCTCAGCTAACCTACGCTGCATGGCCTCCCTGATCCTGCAAAGTCTGCGGAAGGATCCTCGTATTCTTCGCATTCAGTCCGGAGTCCTCTGGGTCATTAAGGACGACATGATCCGCAGCCACCTCCTCCCAGCCACGTACAAGTCCACTGGTTTCTTGGGACTGTAAATCATCAATGGACTTTGGCCATTGCATAACATTCCACTTATTTCCCTTAAAAAACTCTTTGGTTGCTTTTGCAGTATGCTTCGGGTCATTGTCCATCTGCACTGTGAAGCGCCGTCCAATGAGTTCTGAAGCATTTGGCTGAATATGAGCAGATAATATTGCCCAAAACACTTCAGAATTCATCCTGCTGCTTTTGTCAGCAGTCACATCATCAATAAATACAAGAGAACCAGTTCCATTGGCAGCCATACATGCCCACGCCATGACACCACCACCACCATGCTTCACTGATGAGGTGGTATGCTTTGGATCATGAGCAGTTCCTTTCCTTCTCCATACTCTTCTCTTCCCATCACTCTGGTACAAGTTGATCTTGGTCTCATCTGTCCATAGGATGTTGTTCCAGAACTGTGAAGGCTTTTTTAGATGTTGTTTGGCAAACTCTAATCTGATCTGGCCTTCCTGTTTTTGAGGCTCACCAATGGTTTACATCTTGTGGTGAACCCTCTGTATTCACTCTGGTGAAGTCTTCTCTTGATTGTTGACTTTGATACACATACACCTACCTCCTGGAGAGTGTTCTTGATCTGGACAACTGTTGTGAAGGGTGTTTTCTTCACCAGGGAAATAATTCTTTGGTCATCCACCACAGTTGTTTTCCGTGGTCTTCTGGGTCTTTTGGTGTTGCTGAGCTCACCAGTGCGTACTTTCTTTTTAAGGATGTTCCAAACAGTTGATTTGGCCACACATAATGTTTTTGCTATCTCTCTGATGGGTTTGTTTTGTTTTTTCAGCCTAATGATGGCTTGCTTCTATGATAGTGACAGCTCTTTGGATCTCATATTGAGAGTTGACAGCAACAGATTCCAAATGCAAATAGCACACTTGAAATGAACTCTGGACCTTTTATCTGTTCCTTGTAAATGGGATAAAGAGGGAATAACACACACCTGGCCATGGAACAGCTGAGCAGCCAATTGTCCCATTACTTTTGGTCCCTTAAAAACTGGGAGGCACATATACAAACTGTTGTAATTCCTACACCGTTCACCTGATTTGGATGTAAATACCCTCAAATTAAAGCTTAAAGTCTGCAGTTAAAGCACATCTTGTTTGTTTTATTTCAAATCCATTTTGGTGGTGTATAGAGCCAAAAAGATTAGAATTGTGTAGTTGTCCCAATATTTATGGACCTGACTGTATATATACCGTATTTATCGGCGTATAACACGCACAGGCGTATAACACGCACCCCAACTTTAAGAGGGAAGTTTCAGGAAAAAAACTTTCCACAGCCCCCTGCGTATAACATGCAGGCACAGTTTTCCCTCTATTTTCAGGGTAAAAAAGTGAGTGTTATACGCCAATAAATACAGTATATATATATATATATATATATATATATATATATATATATATATATATATTGTGAGGGGGTTCGCTCGGCAGCGGGTGTGTGTGACCCCCGGGATGGGCTCCCCACACAAAACAGGCCCAGCAAACGGAGGTTGTGGTTTTCAAAATCAAAAAAAGGTGCGGTTTATTTTCTATTTACAGTGACAAAACACAGCAAAGCAAAAGAAACATAACAAAAATAAATCCTGGTCAAGTTGACCTCTGACTAAACATACAGGTTTCCTAACTAACAACTGGGATCAGCCTAGTGCTGTCCTAGTCCCTAAGTCCCTGGTTTTAAATGTCCAAGCAAATAGCCACACAGGCTTTGTCTCACCGCACAGGGGTTCACTCTCCCTAGACAGTCCACACAGGTCTGGTTCCAGGCATGAGCTAACATCTAATGAAGCTGGGAGTTCTTATAGAGGCCTAAATGAGCTGACAAGCTTCAGCTGGTCTCATCAACTCCCTGTCTGCACGACGCCCAGCACTCTCCCTAGAGGTATGAGTCATCCATGAGCCCACTAGCCCTATACAACTCTCCACTTAGTTGTATAAGTCGGCGTAAAGCCTGAATCTGGGCGAAATATATCTACCCCCCTGGATGCAACCAGGTGACTTTACCTTCCTGCTGTCACATACCCCCCCCTCTTGTTTTAACCTCGGGGTTGGAACACCAGCAATCAGGCATTCATGTACTCGAGACAAAGCATCCACATTCCCCATTTGAACGCCAGGGCGATGCTTTACTGTGAAGTTGAATTCCTGGAGGGCCAGGAACCACCTATTCACTCTTCTATTTGTTTCCTTGTTTTGAGCCATCCACTTTAACGGAGCGTGATCCGTAACCATGTCAAAGTGCCTACCTAGCAGGTAGTACCGAAGGGAATCTAGAGCCCACTTCACCGCTAAATACTCCTTTTCAACGGTGGCGTAATTTACCTCATGGGACTTCAACTTCCTGCTGAGGTAAATGACTGGGTGCTCTTCCCCGTTCCAGACCTGGGACAATACTGCTCCTAACCCCACATCTGACGCATCACTTTGTACGACAAAGTCTTTAGAGAAGTCGGGTGAGTACAACACTGGCTGGCTACATAAGGCTTGTTTCAAGAATTGGAATGCTGCCTCAGCCTCGGGGGTCCATTTAATCATGACCGACCCTTTCCCCTTCGTCAGGTTGGTTAGGGGCACAGCCTTAGAAGCAAAGTGGGGAATGAATCGCCGATAATACCCAGCGATTCCCAGAAAGGCTCGTACCTGCTTCTTGCTGTTGGGACGTGGCCAACTCTGGATGGCCTCGACTTTGTTGAGTTGGGGTTTTATTACTCCCCTCCCAATGGTGTACCCAAGATATTTGGCCTCCTCCTGCCCAATGGTACACTTCTTGGGGTTAGCCGTAAACCCCGCTTCCCGAACAGAGTCCAGGACTGCTTGCACTTTTGGCAGATGTGAGGCCCAATCTGTGCTATGGACAATTACGTCATCCAGGTAAGCCGCAGCATACTTCCGATGGGGCCTCAGCATCTGGTCCATTTTCCGCTGGAATGTGGCCGGCGCATTCTGTAACCCGAACGGCATTCTTTTATATTGGAACGCCCCGTCTGGGGTTACAAATGCGGTTTTCTCTTTGGCCGACTTGGCCAGGGGGATTTGCCAATACCCTTTTGTGAGGTCAAGAGTCGTCATGTATCGGGCTGTTCCCAGCCGGTCGATCAACTCATCTATACGTGGCATGGGGTAGGTGTCAAATTTTGTAACTTTGTTCAACTGACGAAAATCGTTACAAAATCGCCAGCTCCCATCCGGTTTAGGCACCAACACGATGGGACTAGACCAATCACTTTGGGACTCCTCTATCACCCCTAAGTTCAGCATTTTCTGTACTTCCTCCCGTATTGCCTCCCGTCGAGCCTCTGGGATCCGATAGGGTTTTAACTTCACCCTTTCACCGGGCGGGGTAATGATGTCATGCTCTACCCCAGATGTTTGTCCCGGCAGCTCAGAGAATACCTCCTTGTTGCGAAGCACAAACTCCTTAACCTCCTGTTGTTGGGGTTGTGACAAGGTGGCTGCTATTCCAACCTCAGGAATCACGCAACCAGTTTGAGCTGGTGACCAAGTGTCTGCGACTAGGGACTCTCTATCCCTCCAGGCTTTCAACAGATTAACGTGATAGATCTGTTCGGGCTTTCGCCTTCCTGGTTGTCTGACCTTGTAATTCACTTCGCTCACTTTTTCCATTATCTCGTAGGGGCCTTGCCATTTGGCAAGGAATTTACTTTCAACCGTAGGGACAAGTACCAATATCCTATCCCCCGGGGAAAAGGTACGGGTCTTGGCTCCACGGTTGTACACTCTCTGCTGTGCCAACTGCGCTTGGGCCAAATGTTCCTTCACGATGGGCATTACCTGTGCAATTCGATCTTGCATCAGGGCGACATGCTCAATCACACTCCTGTGGGGAGAACTCTCACTTTCCCAAGTTTCCTTGGCAATATCCAACAGCCCTCTTGGGTGTCTCCCATACAGTAACTCAAAGGGGGAGAATCCCGTAGAGGATTGGGGCACCTCCCTAATAGCAAACATCAAATAAGGAAGTAAACAGTCCCAATCCTTTCCATCTCTATCCACCACTTTCTTCAACATTTGTTTTAGGGTTTTGTTGAATCTTTCAACCAGCCCATCGGTTTGGGGGTGATACACAGACGTACGCAATTGCGTCACTTTGAACAATTTACACAGCTCTTTCATAACCCGGGACATAAAGGGTGTACCTTGGTCCGTAAGCAGTTCTTTACAAATACCCACCCGGCTAAAAACAAGAGATAGCTCTTTGGCTATGGTTTTGGCCGAGGTATTTCGGAGAGGGATCGCTTCTGGATAACGGGTGGCATAGTCCATTATAACTAATATGTACTGGTGCCCCCTAGCGGACTTGATTATAGGACCTACCAAATCCATGGCGATCCTCTCAAACGGGACCTCAATGATGGGTAGAGGGACCAGCGGGCTACGGAAATGTGGCATCGGGGCCAACCTCTGACACACAGGGCAGGAGGAACAATAATTTTCTACGTCCTTCATCACCCCCGGCCAATAGAATCTCTGTAATACCCTCTCTCGGGTTTTCTCTGTCCCCAGATGACCTCCAAGAATGTGCCCATGGGCCAACTCCAACACCAACTTCCTGTAAGGTTTGGGCACCACAAGCTGCTCAACGGTTTCTTCTGCCCTTTTTGCCACCCGATACAGTAGGTCCTTCTCTACGCTGAAGTATGGGTAAGTGCAGGTATTATCTGGGTTCACTAACTCGCCATCTATTTTCACTACGTTTTCCCGTGCCTTTATTAGGGCGGGGTCTTTCAACTGTTCTGTGGCAAAGTTTTCCCTGTGAACCTCAAGATCAGAAAACTCCACAGACGGTAGGTTTTCGTCTGAGGAGGTGGGCTCCTCTCCAGTTTCTTGAGTCTCCCCTGCCAATACTGATAAGGGAAATTCCGGAGAGTCCTCACCACTCTCAGGGGAGTTCTGGCTATCACATTCCTGGTACATAGGGGCACCAGTGAGGGGCTCAGGATCATCCCACAGTTCCCAGAACTTCGAAAAATCCCTTCCCACAATGGCGTCATGCGGTAACTGAGATACTAAGCCCACTGGATGAGAGAGGGTACCTTTGGGGGTCTCGAAACACACTGTAGTCACTGGATACTCTCGGGTGTCCCCATGCACACAAATAACAGCTACCTTGCTATTCCCAGAGACCTCTGTTTTAACTAACTCAGCCTTTATCAGGGTCACAAGGCTACCTGAATCCAACAATACCACAACATTTCTACCATTAACACACATTTTGCATAAATGTTTCTCAGTTCCTCGAATGGCAGTGCATGCGACTGTCGCACACAGCGACTGACGTCTGCCCGTCAGAAAGTCACACTGCATGGGTTCCTCCAAAACCGGGCAATTGGCTGCAATATGTCCCGCTTGCCGGCAGCGGTAGCAAACGATCCTTCTTGCCGCCTCTTGAGCCGCTGATTTCCCAGGCTGTTCTCGCCAAACTTGGGGTAGAGCTCCCACCCTCTCACTCTCTCCACCCTCACCCCTTGGAATCCTCTTATCCGCCCCTGGGGATGGTCTGGTCTTAGGGTGGAAAGTCCGAGTGTCTCTGGAAGAGGCCGTCAGGTTCTCTGTAGCCAAGTATTTCTCCACACGATCCACAAGACAATCGGCCGTCTCTGGGTCTCCATGGCTTACCCACTTTTGGATGGCAGTAGGAAGAGCTCTCAAAAACCGATCCATTACAACACGTTCCACAATCTTTGGTGCGGACAAAGTCTCTGGCTGTAGCCACTTTCTGCTCAGGTGAATGAGATCATACATTTGAGACCTGGGGGGTTTTCCAAGCTGGAAAGTCCAGTTATGCACACGCTGAGCCCGGACAGCCTGGGTGACACCCAGCCTTGCCAATATTTCAGCTTTTAGCATCACATAGTCTTTTGCTTGGTTAGGCTCTAGGTCATAGTAAGCTTTCTGCGATTCACCAGTTAACAGAGGAGCCACCAGTCCAGCCCACTGCTCCTCAGGCCACTTTTCTCTTTCAGCGGTCCTTTCAAATGTGGTCAAAAATACCTCTGGATCATCCTCTCCAGTCATTTTTGTCAATAAACGACTCACCCCAAAGGACGCGGTATTAGTGGGACGGCTTTCCTCACTGGTCTGCGGACGTTGCTGCATTACTGCTTCCATCTGTTGTTGTAGTCTCTGCTCTTGCTTCTGCAACAGGTCTATGAAGCGGGCCTCAGATTGCTGCTGGGCTCGTTGCTGAGCCTCCAGACTCTGTTGCAAAGTTGCGTTTGTCTGCTGCTGGGCTGCAAGGCTCCTTTGCAAACCTGCATTTGTCTGCTGTTGATTGGCATTTGCTAGAGCCAGCTGCTTCAGTATCTCCTCCATGCTGGCTTAAAAAAAATTGCCCGCATTCTCCACCAACTGTGAGGGGGTTCGCTCGGCAGCGGGTGTGTGTGACCCCCGGGATGGGCTCCCCACACAAAACAGGCCCAGCAAACGGAGGTTGTGGTTTTCAAAATCAAAAAAAGGTGCGGTTTATTTTCTATTTACAGTGACAAAACACAGCAAAGCAAAAGAAACATAACAAAAATAAATCCTGGTCAAGTTGACCTCTGACTAAACATACAGGTTTCCTAACTAACAACTGGGATCAGCCTAGTGCTGTCCTAGTCCCTAAGTCCCTGGTTTTAAATGTCCAAGCAAATAGCCACACAGGCTTTGTCTCACCGCACAGGGGTTCACTCTCCCTAGACAGTCCACACAGGTCTGGTTCCAGGCATGAGCTAACATCTAATGAAGCTGGGAGTTCTTATAGAGGCCTAAATGAGCTGACAAGCTTCAGCTGGTCTCATCAACTCCCTGTCTGCACGACGCCCAGCACTCTCCCTAGAGGTATGAGTCATCCATGAGCCCACTAGCCTTATACAACTCTCCACCTAGTTGTATAAGTCGGCGTAAAGCCTGAATCTGGGCGAAATATATCTACCCCCCTGGATGCAACCAGGTGACTTTACCTTCCTGCTGTCACAATATATATATATATATATATATATATATATATATACATACAGTGCCTTGAGCAAGTATTCATACCCCTTTTTTTCAAATTTTTGTCATGTTACAACCAAAAATGTAAATGTATTTTATTGGGATTGTATGTGATAGACCAATACAAAGTGGCACATAATTGTGAAGTGGAAGAAAATGATAAATGGTTTTCAAATTTTTTTACTATAAATATGTGAAAAGTGTGAAGTGCATTTGTATTCAGCCCCCCTGAGTCAATACTTGAAAACCAACCTTCACTGCAATTACGGCTGCAAGTCTTTTTGGGTATGTCTGTACCAGCTTTGCACATCTAGAGAGTGATATTTTTGCCCATATTTTTGCTCTGTCAAATTGGATGGAAAGCGTCTGTGAACAGGAATTTTTCAAGTCTTGCAACAGCTTCTCAGTTGGATTTAGGTTTAGACTTTGACTGGGCCACTCTAAAGCCGCGACATGATCGGTTTTACCAATAAAAACAGTCGGATGGATTTTTTTAATCGGACAAACCAATGGAGTATGGGCCCCATCGGTCTTTTTTCCATTGGTGTCAAAAAATAGAACATGTTTTAAATTTTTCCGATGGATAAAAAACCGATAGCAAATTCCGATCGTCTATGGGCAAGTCCATTGGTTAAAAAACCCACGCATGCTCAGAATCAAGTCGACGCATGCTCAGAAGCATTGAGCTTAATTTTTCTCGGCTCATCGGAGTGTTTTACGTCACCGCGTTTGGAACGGTCGGTTTTTTGACTGATGGTGTGTAGGCAAGACTGATGGAAGTCAGCTTCATCGGTTTTCCGATGGAAAAATCCATCGGTTTAAAAACCATAGGAAATCCGATCGTGTGTACACGGCTTAACACATGAATATGCTTTGATCAAAACCATTCTATTGTAGCTCTGGCTGTATGTTTAGGGTCATTAGCCTGCTGAAAGGTGGACCTCCGCCCCAGTCTCAAGTTAGAAAACCAACTTTCTAACTTGCGGGGTTCTTAAACTAGGTGATTTAGGGGAGGGCCAGAGATAGAAATAGTCAGCACAGAACAAATTTCAGAAGGTATTATTGGGGGCACTAGTGGTAGGTTGACTAAAGCACATAACCCCGAGGTAAGTATAGTAACACATCCTATTTGCAATCTGGGAACACCCGATAGGAGGACAGTCTGAGTGAGTGAGTGAGTGAGTGAGTGAGTGAGTGAGTGAGAAACTTGTATAGCGCTACAAATATGAACTAAATCGCCTCAAGGCGCTTTTTCCATTCAGTGTCGTCCTGATCCTTCAGAAGAGGTTTGTCTTAAGTTTTTTTTTTTCCTGAAGGCCCGGTGGTTTTATTCCATGCGGATGTTTGTGGGTAGAGCGTTGCAAAGCCGTGGTCATTGGACTGCAAATCTTCATTCTCCCTTCGATTTGTAGCGGGACTTGGGGATGTGGAGGAGGTTTTGGTTAGTTGATCGGAGAATGCGATTGGGTGAGTAGTGTTTTATTTTCTCGCATAAATATTGAGGAGCGTTTCCTTGTGTGCATTTGTGGGTGAGGCAGAGGATCTTGAAGGTTATCCGACGCTTTACGGGTAGCCAGTGAAGGGTCCTCAGGGATGGGGTGATGGATTCCCAGGGTTATTTTTCCTGTTAGCAGTCTGGCTGTCGTGTTCTGGACGACTTGTAGGCGCGCCATCTGGTATTTAGGTAGTCCTATGTAGAGGGAGTTTGCGTAGTGCAGTTGGGAATTGATGATTGTTCCGAATACTACTGCTATCTCCTCTTTTGGGATGAAGGGGATGAGTCTAAACATCAGGCGGAGAAGGTGGTGAGATCCGCTGACTACTGATCCTACTTGTGCATCCATCGACATCTCTGAGTCAAAAATGACTCTGAGACTTTTGACTTTGGTGCTCGGGGTAATGATCTGTCCAAGGATGGTGGGTGGTGTCCATGAAGTCTTAGCTTTTGTCTTTCGGTTTGCTTGGAGAAGAAGTTCTGTTTTAGATCCATTGAGTTTGAGGGAACTCTCAGTCATCCAATCATCGATCAGTGTGAGGCATTTTTCTAGTCCGTGATATTGGTCTTTTTTTTCGGTGATGCGAAAGTAGAGTTGAGTGTCATCAGCATATGAGTGGTAGCACAGGTCCTGCTTGCTAATGATTTTGAAGAGTGGGCTGAGGTAGATGTTGAAGAGCACGGGTGACAGGGGTGATCCTTGAGGGACTCCGCAAGAAATTGCCTGAGTTTCAGAGGTGAAGGCTCCTAGTTTCACTGTCTGGGAACGATTATCTAGGAAGGATGTGAACCAGAAACTTAGATCTGAATCTGTGATTTCTGCTACTTCTTTAAGGCGAATAAGTAGAGTTTTGTGATCTACTGTGTCGAATGCTGCACTGAGGTTCAGCAGCACCAGGAGACATTATTCTCTGTCATCTGCTGCTTCGAGGGCGTCATCCTATATTTTGAGAAGTGGTATTTCTGTGCCATGGCCTTGACGGAAGCTTGATAGTAGTGGGTCCAAGAGTTTGTGAGTGTCCAAATGGAGTTGTAGCTGTTGTACTAATGCTTTCTCCATAATCTTGGAGATGGAGAAAGCGACCGGTCTAAACTAAGTGGCATGTTCACCAATGCCAGGAACCTGGCGGACAGGATGGGTGAACTAGAGATGCTGTTATACAAGGAAGATTTAGATTTTGTGGGAATTTCAGAGACCTGGTTCAACAGCTCTCATGATTGGCTAGCAACCATTCAAGGGTATTCCCTTTATCTCAGGGATAGAGAGGGTAAAAAAGGAGGAGGGGTATGCCTATATATCAGGACTAATGTACAAGTGAATGAGAGATATGACATCAATAAGGGAGCTAGGGGAGAGGTGGAATCCTTATGGGTAGAGCTACAAAGGATGAAGCTGAGGGAAAAATAATACTGGGAGTATGCTATAGGCCCCCTGACCTGAGGGAGGACTGGGAGACAGATCTCCTATCACAATTTGGATTTGCAGCAAGAATGGGAAGTGTTATAATGGGGGATTTTAATTATCCAGACATAGACTAGGAGGAGGGCACAACACATTTGTCTAAGGCAGTTCCTAAATGTCTTGCAGGACAATTTCATGGGCCAGATGGTAGATGCACCAACTAGAAACAAAGCGTTACTAGATCTACTGATTACCATCAATATAGACCTGATCACGGATGTGGAAATACGGGGCAATTTTGGAAACAGAAACAAATTAATGGGGTGGGCAGCTACATGGCAAATGAGGTTTTATGTAGTAAAATGTAAAAATTTTAAGAAAAATTTAAAATAATGCACTTGGGTGGCAAAAATATAAATCCAATCTACTCACTAGGGGGAGAACCTCTGGGGGAATCAAGGATGGAAAAGGACCTGGGGGTCCTAGTAGATCAGCAATGGCATGCAAGCTGCTGCTAACAAAGCAAGCAGAATATTGGCATGGATTAAGAAGGGGATTAACTCCAGAGATAAAGCGATAATTCTCCCACTCTACAAGACTCTACAAGACTTTGGTCTGGCCTCAGCTGGAGTATGCTGTCCTGTTCTGGGCACCAGTCCTCAGAAAAGATGTACTGGAAATTGAGCAAGTACAGAGAAGGGCAACAAAGCTAAAAAAGGGTCTGGAGGATATTAGTTATGAAAAAAGGTTGCGGGCACTGAACTTATTTTCTCTGGAGAAGAGACGCTTGAGAGGGTATATGATTTCAATTTGCAAATACCATACTGGTGACTAGGTATGAGCCGAACACCCCCCTGTTCAGTTCGCACCAGAACCTGCGAACAGCCAGAATGTTTGCGTGAACTTTAGAACCCTATTAAATAAAATGGACTCGAACGTTCAAAATCAAAAGTGCTAATTATAAAGGCTAATATGCAAGTTATTGTCCTAAAAAGTGTTTGGGGACCCGAGTCCTGCCCCAGGGGACATGTATCAATGCAATGCCGTTTTTTCAGGAGCAGTGATTTTAATAATGCTTAAAGTGAAACAATAAAAGTGAAATATTCCTTTAACCACTTCAATACCATGCACTTATACACTTTCCTGCCCAAGACAATTTTGAGCTTTCAGCGCTGTCGCAATTTGAATGACAATTGCGCGGTCATGCAACACTGTACCAAAACAATTTTTTTATAATTTTGTTCCCACAAATAGAGCTTTCTTTCGGTGGTATTTGATCGCCTCTGCGATTTTTATTTTTTGCACAACAAATAAAAAAAGAGCGAACATTTTGAAAAAAACTACGTTTTTATTTGTTTCTGTGAATTTTTTTTTGTAAATAAGTACCTTTTCTACTTCAATGACGGGAACTGATAAGGCGGCACTGACGGGCACTGATAAGGCGACACTGATGGGCACCGATAAGGTGGCAGCAATGAGGTGGCACTGATGAGGTGGCACTGATGGGCACTGATAGGCGGCACTGATGGGCACTGATAGGCGGCACTGATGGGCACTGATATGTGGCACTGGTATGCGGCACTGATGGGCACTCATAGGCGGCACTGATGGGCACTCATAGGCGGCACTGATGGGCACTTATAGGCGGCACTGATGGGCACTTATGGGTGGCACTGATAGGTGGCACAGACGGGCACTGATAGGTGGGCACTTATGGGCACAGATGGGCACTGATAGGTGGCACGGATGGGCACTGGTAGGTGGCACTGTTGACACTGGTAGGTGGCACTGTTCACACTGGTGGCTGGCATTGCTTGGCATTGCACATTGTGGTGGTGCCAGTCAGTGCCCATTTGTGGGCACTGATTGGCATATGTTTTTTGAGTATTTGTACATGTGGATGGCCATGGGGTACTTACTTGGCCATCCACATGCTTGGGGCTTCCCTGGTGGTCCTGGGGGGCTTCCCTGGTGGTCCAGTGTGGGTATCCGAGGGGGGGCTGCACTGATAAACAATAAGCGCAAACCCCCCCTGTCAGGAGAGCCGCTGATCGGCTCTCCTCTACTCGCGTCTGTCAGACGCGAGTGAGGAAGAGCCGATCAACGGCTCTTCCTGTTTACATTGTGATCAGCCGTGATTGGACATAGCTGATCACGTGGTAAAAAGCCTCCGCCGGAGGCTCTTTACCGAGATCAGTGTAGCGGTGTGTCAGACTGACACAGCGCTCCACCGCTCGCCGCGATGTGCGCCCCCTGGGTGCGCGGCGGCTGTTATCCTGCAGGACGTCATATGACGTCCAGTGTGGATAACACAACCACTTCCCGGACGTCCATATGCTATTGACTGGGCGGGAAGTGGTTACATTTCGTACCTGGGGGGGGGGGGTGTATAGTATGCATGTGTAGCGGGGTATTCCCCTTTAATACAGAGAAACTACATCTCCCAGTACATCTTGCAGCACCCAGGGTGCATTGCTCCGGAACAGAGACTGCTGGGGCAGACTTTATAAAGGGGAGGTGGAGTTTGTTCTGCCTCTTTTGGACACCCCCTCTCCTAGCAAGAGGATCTCTGTGCTGAACTGCTGTATGCACAAGGCCTGAAGCCTGGGCCTTGTGCTCTTTTCCAAAGAGCCCTCTGCCAGCCTAGCAGAGCCTTAGAGACATCTTCTCCTCCTTGCTGCAGTACACCAGAAGGATTGAAGACCCGGATGTCGGTGGATTCCTGTTCCTAGACGAATCGGCGGAGGAAACGGACTTGGACTTGTCCGGGTGGTGAGAGCTGTTTAAAGACAGATACTTTATCTTTACTATTCGTTTGGATTACAAAGTTGTTCTTCAAGTGCACCACCGAAAGATTGCTAGTGAATATTGTTTCACTGAACTTCCATTTAGATCAGTCAGGCCTGACTGCATAGATAGACATTACTGGGTGTTAGTCTACCCATGAGGGGAAGTAGCTGTAAAAGGGCAGCGCTAGAGTTGCATAGCAATACTTTATTATTCTGATTACTCTGTTTATCTTTATTACTGTTTATTGCAGGGATCTGCAACTTGTTATACTGTTGTTTATTACTTGCCCATTAGCCTCAGTAAAATATCTGGGTCAAGTACATTGGTGTTAGTTTCCCTTACTTTAATAGAAATTTTAAAGTATATCACTGTGTGTGTTTGCCATAGGACTGCGTCACCAAGAGTTGCGGTCACGCGGTCCTATCTCCCCTTACTAGCTGTGCCACGGGAGGTTAGAGCCGATTGCCAGGGGTTGACAGCGGTGCACTACAGGGCCCAAAACAAAACCAGCGGCTCTCTTAACTGAGGGTAGCACTACACATGTAAAGTCGCGCTTGTTACCCGTGCTTAGAACTGTCCCTGCACAAAGTGTCATTTCTGAAGGAAAAAAAAAAGTAATTTAAAACTCACTCGCGGCTATAATGAATTGTCGGCTCCCAGCAATACATAGAAAAGTCATTGATAAAAAAATAAAAATAAAAAGCGTGGGAGTCCCCCCAAATTCAATTACCAGGCCCTTCAGGTCTGGTATGGATATTAAGGGGAACCCTGCCGCAAATTAAAAAAAAAATGTGTGGAGTTCCCCCAAATATCCATACCAGGCCCTTCAGGTCTGGTATGGATTTTAGGGGAACTCCACCCCAAATTTAAAAAAACAATGGTGTGGAGTTCCCCCAAAAACCCATACCAGACCCTTTATCCGAGCAGCAACCTGGCAGGCCGCAGGAAAAGAGGGGGGGAGGAGAGAGCGCACCCCCCCTCCTGAACTGTACCAGGCCACATGCCCTCAACATGGGGACGATGTTGATGGGGACAAGGGCCTCATCCCCACAACCCTTGCCCGGTGGTTGTGGGGGTCTGCGGGCAGGGGGCTTATCGGAATCTGGAAGACCCCTTTAACAAAGGGGACCTCCAGATCCCGCCCCCCTATGTGAATTGGTAAGGGGTACATTGTACCCCACCATTTCACGAAGAAAGTGTAATTTTTTTTTTTTAAAAACACACAGACACCTTGGAAAAGTCCTTTATTAAAAATAAAAAAATAAAAAAATAAAAACACATTCCAGCGATGTAATCCAATGTCCCACAGCGATCCGATGTCCAGCGCTGCAGTCTCCATTCGAAACTTCATTGGCTGAGTGGACCTACACTGCGGAGGAAGCTCCCCATCAGGTCCGCTCAGCCAATGACGTAGGCGGGGTCTGAGGTACGAGGGGGCGGGGGCGCCCTCGTATCTCAGACCCCGCCTACGTCATTAGCTAAGCGGACCTGATGGGGAACTTCCTCTTCAGTATAAAAAAATGAATAGACCCGCCCCTTCTCCTGTTCCCCATCAGGAGCGGACCTGATGGGGAACGTGAGAAGGGGCGGGTCTATTCATTTTTTTACACTGAAGAGGAAGTTCCCCATCAGGTCCGCTCAGCCAAGACTTAGGCGGGGTCTGAGATACGAGGGCGCTCCCGCCCCCTCGTACCTCAGACCCCGCCTACGTCATTGGCTGAGCGGACCTGATGGGGAACTTCCTCCGCTGTGTAGGTCCGCTCAGCCAATGACATTTTGAGTGGAGACTGCAGCGCTGGACATTGGATCGCCGCGGGACAATGGATTACATCGCTGGAATGTGGTTTTTATTTTTTATTTTTATTTTTAATAAAGGACTTTTCCAAGGTGTCTGTGTGTTTTTTTTACACTTTCTTCGTGAAATGGTAGGGGTACAATGTACCCCTTACCAATTCACATAGGGGGGGCCGGGATCTGGGGGTTCCCTTTGTTAAAGGGGTCTTCCAGATTCCGATAAGCCTCCTGCCCGCAGACCCCCACAACCACCGGGCAAGGGTTGTGGAGATGAGGCCCTTGTCCCCATCAGCATTGAATTTGGGGGGACCCCCACGCATTTTTTTTTTTATCAATGACTTTTCTCTGTATTGCCGGGAGCCAACAATTCATTATAGCCGCGAGTGAGTTTTAAATGGCTTTTTTTCCTTCAGAAATGACATTTTGTGCAGGGACAGTTCTAAGCAAGGGAAACAAGCGCTGCTTTACAGGAATACTTTACACACCCCCTAGGTACGAAATTTAAAGGAATATTTCACTTTTTATTGTTTCACTTTATGCATTATTAAAATCACTGCTCCCGAAAAAACGGCTGTTTTTAAAACTTTTTTTTGCATTGATACATGTCCCCTGGGGCAGGACCCAGGTCCCCAAATGCTTTTTAGGACAATAACTTGCATATTAGCCTTTATAATTAGCACTTTAGATTTTGAACGTTCGAGTCCATTGTATTTAATAGGGTTCTAAAGTTCACGCAAACTTTAGGTCTGTTCGCAGGTTCTGGTGTGAACCGAACAGGGGGGTGTTCGGCTCATCCCTAACCTGAATGACAGCAACATACAGCGATATACAATGTAATACTGACATATAATCACACACATAGGTTGGACTTGATGAACTTGTGTCTTTTTTCAACCTCACCTACTATGTAACTATGTACCTATGTAAGTCTTTTGCAGACTCTAACCGATTTTCTTCTAAGATTGCCCTGTATTTGGCTCCATCCATCCATTTTCCCATCAACTCTGACCAGCTTCCCTGTCCCTGCTGAAGAAAAGCATCCCCACAACATGATGCTGCCACCACCATGTTTCACGGTGGGAATGGTGTGTTCAGGGTGATGTGCAGTGTTAGTTTTCCACCACACATAGCGTTTTGTTTTTAGGCCAAAAAGTTAAATTTTGGTCTCATCTGACCAGAGCACCTTCTTCCACATGATTGCTGTGTCCCCCACATGGCTTCTTGCAAACTGGACTTCTTATGGCTTTCTTTCAACAATAGCTTTCTTCTTGCCACTTTTCCATAAAGACCATAAAGAATTTGTGGAGTGCAGGACTAATAGTTTTCTTGTGGACAGATTCTCCCACCTGAGCTGAGGATCTCTGTAGCTCCTCCAGAGTTACCATGGCCCTCTTGGCTCCTTCTCTAATTAATGCTCTCCTTGCCTGGCCTGTCAGTTTAGGTGGGCGGCCATGTCTTGGTAGGTTTGCAGTTGTGCCATACTCTTTCTATTTTTGGATGATGACTTGAACAATGCGCCATGAGATGTTCAAAGCTTGGGATATTTTTTCATAACCTAATCCTGCTTTAAACTTCTCCACAACTTTACCCCTGACCTGTCCGGTATTTTCCTTGGCCTTCATGGTGCTGTTTGTTCACTAAAGTTCTCTAACAAACCTTTTGAGGACTTCACAGAACAGCTATATTTATACTGAGATTAAATTATACACAAAAACCTAGCCGTGTCTTAGCACTAACTATACAACATACAAGTCCTCACTACCAAGCTGAGCAAGCCTACAGCTTGTCAGCTTCAACATATACAACTTGTTAGCTTTTACCAACCTATTGCTCTCATAGACAGGAGTTGTCAGATATCCCAGGCCGAGAGCACTGGCTGCCTGTCTCAGGTGAGCATAAATTGGCCTGGCGGAGAGGACCAAGATCCAAACTGGATCGTGGATCAGAGATCCCTGAACATGTATGAGAGGAGCCTGGGAGTAGGAATGAACTGAACACCCCTGAGTTTGGTTTGCACCAGAACACGCGAACAGGCAAAAAGTTCTAACGAACATGCAAACCCTATTAAAGTCTATAGGACACGAACATGAAAAATCAAAAGTGCTAATTTTAAAGGCTTATATGCAAGATATTGCCATAGAAAATGTATGGGGACCCGGGTACTGCCCTAGGGAACATGTATCAATGCAAAAAAAAGTTTTTAAAACTTTTTTTTTCAGGAGCAGTGATTTTATTAATGCTTAAAGTATATCATAGCTGGAGTGGTCCCCTTAGTCTGCCTGTAAAGTGGTGCATCTGTGCTATGGGTAAAACAGTGCCGCAGCAAAACTACATTTCTAGAGGAAAAAATGTCGTTTAAACTTGCTCGCAGCTGTAATGTATTACCGACTCCCGGTAATATAGATAAAAAATCAAGGAAAAAAAAACAAAATTAAAAAAAAAAATGGTGTGGGGGGTCCCCCAAAATCCATACCAGACCCTTATCCAAGCATGCAGCCTGGAGGTCAGGATGGGGGGGGCGGAATCTGGGGACCCCATTGTTATTGAGGGCTTCCAGATTCGGAGAATCCCCCTGCCCGCAGACCCCGACAACCAATGGCTAGGGTTGTCGGGAAGAGGCTCTTGTCCCCATCAACATGGGGACAAGGTGCTTTGAGGGGCACCATGCCATTTTTTTTCTTCCTAATTCTGTCATAGGGTTCCCCTTAACCACTTCAATACTTTATATAATATACTCTGCACTGCACTATATACCCTGCACTGTATTATATACTGTACACCGACTGCACTGTATTATACACTGTACACTGCCTGCACTTATATACTGTACACTGACTGCAATGTATTTTATACTGTACACTGACTGCACTGTATTATATACTGTACACTGACTGCACTATATATATATATATATATATATATATATATATATATATATATATATATATATTGTGAGGGGGTTAGCTCGGCAGCGGGTGTGTGTGACCCCCTGGATGGGTTCACCACAAAAAAACAGGCACAGCAGACAGAGTTTGTAGTTGCAAAAACAAAAGGTGCTGTTTATTTAAACTATTTACAGTGGAAAAACAGCAAAACAAAAGAAACATAAAAAAGAAATCCTGGTCAGCTTGACCGCTTACTACACACGTAGGTTCCCTGTCTGACAACTAGGTGCAGCCTTGTGCTGCCCCAGCCCCTATCTCCCTGTTTTTGAAGGTTTTAGCCACACAGGCTTTGTCTCACCGCACAGGATAGAAACACACTCCCCAGTCTTTCACAACACAGAACTGGTTCCAGGATGGAGCATCTCCCTTAGCATGCTGGGAGTTCTTGTAGAGGCCTCAATGAGCCACTTGATTCAGCTGTGCTCATTAACTCTTCCCTCGCAAGACTCCCAGCACTCCTCCTAGTGGTATGAATTTGCATAAAGCCTGAATCTAGGGCATACATACCTACCATCCTGGATGCAACCTGGTGATTTTACCTGCCTGCTATCACATACCCCCCCTCTTGTTTTAACCTTGGGGTTGGAACACAAGCAATCAGGCATGCATGTACTCGAGACAAAGCATCCACATTCCCCATTTGAACGCCAGGGCGATGCTTTACCGTAAAGTTGAATTCCTGTAGGGCCAGGAACCACCTATTCACTCTTCTATTTGTCTCTTTGTTTGAGCCATCCACTTTAAAGGAGTGTGATCAGTAATCATGTCAAAGTGCCTACCTAGCTGATAGTACCAAAGGGAATCTAGAGCCAACTTCACCGCTAAACACTCCTTCTCAATCGTGGCATAGTTTACCTCATGGGACTTCAATTTCCTGCTGAGGTAAATGACTGGGTGCTCTTCCCTGTTCCAGACCTGGGACAATACTGCTCCTAACCCAACGTCTGATGCATCACTTTGTACGACAAAGTCCCTAGAGAAGTCTGGTGAGTACAACACTGGCTGGCTACATAAGGCTTTTTTTAAGAATTGGAATGCTGCCTCAGCCTCTGGGGTCCATTTAACCATGACCGACTCTTTCCCTTTTGTCAGGTTGGTTAGGGGCACAGCCTGAGAAGCAAAGTGGGGAGTAAATCGCCGATAATAACCAGCGATTCCCAGAAAGGCTCGTACCTGCTTCTTGCTGTTGGGACGTGGCCAATTCTGTATGGCCTCGACTTTGTTGACTTGGGGTTTTACTCCCCTCCCAATGGTGTACCCAAGATATTTGGCCTCCTCCTGCCCAATGGTACACTTCTTGGGGTTGGCCGTAAACCCAGCTTCCCGGATAGAGTCTAGGACTGCTTGCACTTTTGGCAGATGTGAGGCCCAATCTGTGCTATAGATAATTACATCATCCAGGTAAGCCGCAGCAAACTTCTGATGGGGCCTCAGTATCTGGTCCATTTTCCGCTGGATTGTGGCCGGCGCAATCTGTAACCCAAACGGCATTCTTTTATATTGGAACGCCCCATCTGGGGTTACAAATGCGTTTTTCTCCTTGGCCGACTTGGCCAGGGGAATTTGCCAATACCATTTTGTGAGATCAAGAGTTGTCATGTATTGGGCTGTTCCCAGCCGGTCGATCAACTCATCTATACATGGCATGGGGTAGGTGTAAAATTTTGTAACTTTGTTCAGTTGTCGAAAATCGTTACAAAATCGACAGCTCCCATCCGGTTTAGGCACTAACACAATGGGACTTGACCAATCACTTTGGGACTTCTCTATCACCCCTAACTTAAGCATTTTCTGTACTTCCTCACGTATTGCCTCCCGTCGGGCCTCCGGGATTCGATAGGGTTTTAGTTTCACCCTTTCACCGGGCGGGGTAATAATATCATGCTCTACCCCAGACGTTTGTCCCGGCAGCTCAGAGAAAACCTCCTTGTTGCGAAGCACAAACTCCTTAACCTCCTGTTGTTGGGAGTTTGACAAGGTGACTGCTATTCCAACCTGAGGAATCATGCAATCAGAGTGAGCTGGTGACAAAGTTTCCGCGACTAGGGATTCCCTATCCCTCCAGGCTTTCAACAGATTAACGTGATAGATCTGTTCGGGCTTTCGCCTTCCTGGTTGTCTGACCTTGTAATTCACTTCGCTCACTTTTTCCATTATCTCATAGGGGCCTTGCCATTTGGTGAGGAATTTGCTTTCAACCGTAGGGACAAGTACCAATACCCTATCCCCCGGGGAAAAGGTACGGGTCTTGGCTCCACGGTTGTACACTCTCTACTGTGCCAACTGCGCTTGGGCCAAATGTTCCTTTACGATTGGCATTACCTGTGCAATTCTATCTTGCATCAGGGCGACATGCTCAATCACACTCCTGTGGGGAGAACTCTCACTTTCCCAAGTTTCCTTGGCGATATCCAACAGCCCTCTTGGGTGTCTCCCATAGAGTAACTCAAAGGGTGAGAAACCCGTAGAGGATTGGGGTACCTCCCTAATAGCAAACATTAAATAGGGAATTAGACAGTCCCAATCCTTTCCATCTTTATCCACCACCTTCTTTAACATTTGTTTTAGGGTTTTGTTGAATCTTTCAACCAACCCATCTGTTTGGGGGTGATACACAGATGTACGCAATTGTGTCACTTTGAACAACTTACACAGCTCTTTCATAACCCGGGACATAAAGGGTGTACCTTGGTCCGTAAGCAGTTCTTTACAAATACCCACACGGCTAAAAACAAGAGATAGCTCTTTGGCTATGGTTTTGGCCGAGGTATTTCGGAGAGGAATCGCTTCCGGATAACGGGTGGCATAGTCCATTATAACCAAAATGTACTGGTGCCCCCTAGCGGACTTCATTATCGGACCTACCAAATCCATTGCGATCCTCTCAAAGGGGACCTCAATGATGGGAAGAGGTACCAACAGGTTACGGAAATGTGGCATCGGTGCCGACCTCTGACACACAGGGCAGGAGGAACAATAATTTTCTGTTTCCTTCATGACCCCAGGCCAATAGAATCTCTGCAATACTCTCTCTTGGGTTTTCTCTGTCCCCAGATGACCTCCAAGAATGTGCCCATGGGCCAACTCTAACACCAACTTCCTGTAAGGTTTGGGCCCCACAAGCTGCTCAATGGTTTCTTCTGCCCTTTTAGCCACCCGATACAGTAGGTCCTTTTCCACGATGAAGTATGGGTAATTGCAGGTCTCATCTGGGTTCACTAACTCGCCATCTATTTCCACTACGTTTTCCCGTGCCTTTATTAGGGTGGGGTCTTTTAACTGTTCTGTGGCAAAATTTTCCTTGTGAACCTCAAGATCAGAAAACTCCACAGACGGCATGTTTTCGTCTGAGGATGTTGGCTCCTCCCCAGCTTCTCGAGTCTCCCCTGGCAATACCAACAAGGGAAATTCTGGAGAGTCCTCACCACTCTCAGAGGAATTCTGGCTATCACATTCCTGGTATATAGGGGCACCAGTGGGGGGCTCAGGACAATCCCATAGTTCCCAGAACTTTGGAAAATCCCTTCCCACAATGGCATCATGAGGCAAGTGAGACACTAATCTCACCCGATGAGAGAGGGTACCTTTGGGGGTCTCAAAACACACTGTAGTCACCGGATACTCTCGGGTGTCCCCATGCACACAAATAACCGCTACCTTGCTATTCCCAGAAACCTCTGTAGTAACTAATTCAGCCTTTATCAGTGTCACAAGGCTACCTGAATCCAGCAATACAACAACATTTCTATCATTAACACACATTTTGCATAAATGTTTCTCAGTTCCCCGAATGGCAGTGCATGCGACTGTCGCAAACAGCGACTGACGTCTGTCCGTTAGAAAGTCACATTGCATGGGTTCATCCACAACCGGGCAATTTGCTGCAATATGTCCCTCTTGTCGGCAGCGGTAACAAACAATCCTTCTTGCTGCCTCTTGAGCCGCTGACTTCCCAGGCTGTTCTCGCCAAACCTTGGGTAGAACTCCCACCCTCTCACTCTCTCCATCCTCACCCCTTGGAATCATCTTACCCGCCACTGGGGATGGTCTGGTCTTAGGGTGGAAAGTTTGTGAGTCTCTGGAAGAGGCAGTCAGGTTCTCTGTAGCCAAGTACTTCTCTACACGATCCACAAGATTATCGTCCGTTTCTTGGTCTCCATGGCTTACCCACTTTTGGATGGCAGTAGGAAGAGCTCTCAAGAAATGATCCATCACAACACGTTCCACAATCTTTGGTGCGGACAAAGTCTCTGGCTGTAGCCACTTCCTGCTCAGGTGAATGAGATCATACATTTGGGACCTGGGGGGTTTTCCAAGCCGGAAAGTCCAGTTATGCACACGCTGAGCCCGGACAGCCAGGGTGACACCCAGCCGTGCCAATATTTCAGTTTTTAGCATCACATAGTCTTTTGCTTGGTCAGGCTCTAGGTCATAGTAAGCTTTCTGCGATTCACCAGTTAACAGAGGAGCCACCAGTCCAGCCCTCTGCTCCTTAGGCCACTTTTCTCTTTCAGCAGTCCTTTCAAATGTGGTCAAAAACACCTCTGGATCATCCTCTCCAGTCATTTTGTCAATAAACGACTCACCCCAAAGGACGCGGTATTAGTGGAACGACTTTCCTCACTGGTCTGCGGACGTTGCTGCATTACTGTTTCCATTTGTTGTAGTCTCTGCTCTTGTTTCTGCAACAGATCTATGAAACGGGCCTCCGATTGCTGCAGGGCTAGTTGCTGAGCTTCCAGACTCTGTTGGTGAGCTTGCTGCTGGGCTGCAAGGCTCTGTTGATAAGCTTGCTGGTAGGATGCAAAGCTCTGTTGTTGAGCTACAAGGCTCTTTTGCAAACCTGCCTTTGTCTGCTGCTGATTGGCATTTGCTAGAGCCAGCTGTTTCAATATCTCCTCCATGCTGGTCTTAAAAAAACTGCCACTGGTTCTCCACCAACTGTGAGGGGGTTAGCTCGGCAGCGGGTGTGTGTGACCCCCTGGATGGGTTCACCACACAAAAACAGGCACAGCAGACAGAGTTTGTAGTTGCAAAAACAAAAGGTGCGGTTTATTTAAACTATTTACAGTGGAAATACAGCAAAACAAAAGAAACATAAAAAAGAAATCCTGGTCAACTTGACCGCTTACTACACACGTAGGTTCCCTGTCTGACAACTAGGTGCAGCCTTATGCTGCCCCAGCCCCTATCTCCCTGTTTTTGAAGGTTTTAGCCACACAGGCTTTGTCTCACCGCACAGGACAGAAACACACTCCGCAGTCTTGCACAACACAGAACTGGTTCCAGGATGGAGCATCTCCCTTAGCATGCTGGGAGTTCTTGTAGAGGCCTCAATGAGCCACTTGATTCAGCTGGGCTCATTAACTCTTCCCCCGCAAGACTCCCAGCACTCCTCCTAGTGGTATGAATTTGCATAAAGCCTGAATCTAGGGCATACATACCTACCATCCTGGATGCAACCTGGTGATTTTACCTGCCTGCTGTCACAATATATATATACACACACATATACATATACACATATACAGTGCTGTGAAATAGTATTTGCCCCTTTCTGATTCTTTTTTTTTTTTTTGCAAAATTCTCACACTTAAATGATTCAGATCATCAAACAATTTTTAATATTACACAAAGATAACCTGAGTAAATCCAAGATGCAGTTTTTAAATTATTATTTCATTTATTAAGGGAAAAAATATGTTTAAACCTACCTGGCCCTATGTGAAAAAGTAATTGCCCCCTCCCATGCTGAATCATAAATAAACAGTGATTAACCACAATTTTTTGGAAAGCTGAGTTATATTTCACTTGCCACACCCATGCCTGATTACTGCCCGACCTGTTGAATCAAGAAATCACATAAATAAAAGCTGTCTGACAAAGTGAAGCACGCTAACAGATCACAAAAAGCCACACATCATGCCACAATCTAAAAAAAGCACAGATTAGAAACAAAGTAATTGACATGTATCGGTCTAAAAGGGGGTTCAAAGCCATTTCTAAGGCTTTGCAACTCCAGTGAACCACGGGAGAGCCATTATCCACAAATAGAGATAACTTGGAACAGTGGTGAACCTTCCCAGGAGTGGCCGGCCTACAAAAATTACTCCAAGAGCATGACGACGACTCATCCAGGAGGTCATAAAAGAACCCAGAACAACATCTAAAAAACTGTGAGCCTCATTTGCCTCAGGTAAGATCAGTGTTCATGATTCAACAATAAGAAAGGGACTGGGCAAAAATGGCATCCATGGGAGAGTTCCAAGGCCAAAGCCACTGCTGACCAAAAAGAACACAAAGGCTCATCTCACATTTACCAAAAAACATCTGGATTATCCCCAAGACTTTTAGCAAATATTCTGTGGACTAATGAGACAAAAATTAACTTTTTGGAAGGTGTGCATCCCGTTCCATCTGGCATAAAACTAATACAGCATTTCATAACAAGAACATCATACCAATAGTCAGACATGGTGGTGGTAGCATGATGGTCTGGGGCTTTGCAGCTTGAGGGCCTGGACGACTTACCATAATTGATGGAACCATGAATTCTGAGCTCTACCAGAAAATCCTAAAGGAGAATGTCCGGCCATCAGTTCATGACCTCAAGCTCAAGTGCACTTGGGTTATGCAGCAGGACAATGATCCGAAACACAACAGCAAGTCCAACTCCAAATGTTTCAAACAAAGCAAAAGTTAGGTTTTGAAGTGGCCTAGTCAAAGCCCGGACTTAAATCCAATTGAGATGCTGTATCAAGACACGTTCATGCTGGAAAACCCTCAAATGTGGCTGAATTAAAACAATTCTGCAAAGAAGGGTGGGCCAAAATTGCTCCACAGCAATGTGAAAGACTCATTGTCAGTTATCACAAACGCTTGATTGCAGTTGTTGCTGCCAAGGGTGGCACAACCAGTTATTAGGTTTAGGGGGCAATTACTTTTTCACATAAAGCCAGGCAGGTTTGGACAGCTTTTTTGCCTAAATAGATGAAATCATCATTTAAATACTGCATTTTGTATTTACTTGGGTTATCTTTGTGTAATAATAAAATTTGTTTGATGATCTGAGTCATTTAAGTGTGACAAATATGCAAAAAAATAAAAAATAAGAAAGGGGGCAAATACTTTTTCACAGCATTGTGTATATACAGTATATATTATATATACACAGTGCCTTGCAAAAGTATTCACCCCCTTGGCTTTTTACCTATTTTGTTACATTACAGCCTTTTGTTCAATGTTTTTTTAATCTGAATTATATGTGATGGATCAGAACACAATAGTCTAAGTTGGTAAAGAAAAATATATACATAAAACTATTTTTCAGAAATAGAAAAATGATAATTGGCATGTGCGTATGTATTCACCCCCTTTGTTATGAAGTCCATTAAAAGCTCTGATGCAACCAATTACCTTCAGAAGTCACATAATTAGTAAAATGATCTCCACCTGTGTGCAATCTAGGTTGTCACATGATCTGTCATTACATATACACACCTTTTTGAAAGGCCCCAGAGGCTGCAACACCTAAGCAAGAGGCACCACTAACCAAACACTGCCATGAAGACCAAGGAACTCTCCAAACAAGTAAGGGACAATGTTGTTAAGAAATACAAGTCAGGGTTAGGTTATAAAAAAATATCCAAATCTTTGATGATTTAGGAGCACCATTAAATCTATCATAACCAAATGGAAAGAACATGGCACAACAGCAAACCTGCCAAGAGACGGCCGAACACCAAAACTCACGGACCGGGCAAGGAGGGCATTAATCAGAGAGGCAGCACAGAGACCTAAGGTAACCCTGGAGGAGCTGCAGCGTTCCACAGCAGAGACTGGAGTATCTGTACATAGGACGACAATAAGCCGTACGCTCCATAGAGTTGGGCTTTATGGCAGAGTGGCCTGAAGAAAGCCATTACTTTCAGCAGAAAACAAAATGGCACGTTTTGAGTTTGCGAAAAGGCATGTGGGAGAGTCCCAAAATGTATGGAGGAAGGTGCTCAGGTCTGATGAAAATTGAACTTTTGGCCATCAAAGAAAACGCTAACGCTATGTCTGGCGCAAACCCAACAGATCACATCACCCAAATAACACCATGTTTTTCAGCAGTTCCTGGAAAAGCTGCTCAGCCATTCACAGGATGCCTTGTGTTTTATCAATTAATACAATGCTTCCTCTGATTGGCTGAGGAGAAGAGGTGGATGACATCACAAATTCCAACGTATTCATTTATAAAATACAAGGCTTCCTGTGAATGGCTGAGCAGTTGTTTTAGGAACAGGACGGGGCGTCCCTGTACCGCTGCCTGAACACAGCGCTGTGTACTGTATTTTCTTGTTGCTACATACAATTTATACAGTGCTGACAGCACCCGCATTTCCTAGATGACTAACAACCCAGGTGGTCTCCCGCCAGACTATATACAGAGCCCTCTTTCCCAACATGCCCCACACTGGCAGGGGCAGGGATTGCTCTAGCTTACCCTTCGTGGCAACACTCTACTCACTACTCCGGAGACCTCCAGCAATTAACCAGGCATCTAAACTGCCTACTCTCACTATAAGATTTCCTGATCCTATGTCAATACCTAGTAGTCAAGTTGGGGGACAATACTGACCACTCCTGTGCCCCTACCCTACACGCTGATTATTTTTACTGGGAATGAAAGACATCCGCCATGGCCCCTGCATTATCCAAAATTTGGGTAATACACTTAGTATTACCTTATTTTAGGTTTTCTTTATGTATATTAGATAAAAAGCCAAGGAAAAATCCAAGGAATACTCAAGCTCACTTACCGACCAGCCCGCAGACAACCAAATTAACCTGTCTAACAGTATGCGTTAAAAACAGGGGTTTAGTCTGCACACATTTGCAAATGCGTAAGCTATAGGCCCAGCCAGATTGGTTGTCCGTGGGCCGGTCGGTAAGTGAGCTTGGAGTTTTTCTTGGAGTTTTCCTTGGCTTTTTTTCTTGCCTTTTTTTCTAACATATGTTGCCTTCCAATGCTACTTGCTGCAATGGCCAGTTATAGGTGGGGGCAGTGGCTTCCTTTTTGTATTATTGTTATATTGGTGGGGCAACGCACTGACACCTTTGCAGCTATTGTGCTATGTGCTGGGTACTCAGTGTGCCCTTGTACTTTTAAGAAGGGGTGGGCTCCCTTCAGTCCATAAACGCTCCATCTATCCATCAGAATGCATGTGCTTCCATTGTAGAGTCACTCATAAGCTAGAGATAGGACTACAGATATGCATGTATTTGCAAATGTGTGCAGACTAAACTCCTGTTTTTGACACATACTGTTAGACAGGTTAATTTGGTTGTCCACTGGCTTTTTTTCTAACATATGTTGCCTTCCAATGCTGCTTGCTGCAATGGCCAGTTATAGGTGGGGGCAGTGGCTTCCTTTTTGTATTATTGTTATATTGGTGAGGCAACGCACTGACACCTTTGCAGCTATTGTGCTATGTGCTGGGTACTCAGTGTGCCCTTGTACCTTTAAGAAGGGGTGGGCTCCCTTCAGTCCATAAACCCTCCATCTATCCATCAGAATGCATGTGCTTCCATTGTAGAGTCACTCATAAGCTAGAGATAGGACTACAGATATGCATGTATTTGCAAATGTGTGCAGACTAAACCCCTGTTTTTGACACATACTGTTAGACAGGTTAATTTGGTTGTCCACTGGCTTTTTTTCCAACATATGTTGCCTTCCAATGCTGCTTGCTGCAATGGCCAGTTATAGGTGGGGGCAGTGGCTTCCTAATTTGTGTTGGTTTCTTCATGTATAGACTGATAGTTCAGAAGATACTTGCCATGGGATAAACATTAGTTTAAACATGTTTGAAATTAACAAACCATCTGTTATTATCTTATATTCATACACATGAAATAAAATCAACACTTTTAGTTATATGTGGCATTAATGCAGAGTTCCGCCTAAATTTTTTTTTCTAAAGTCTACAAATACTGCAGCTGCTGACTTTTGAAATAAGGACACTTACCTGTCCAGGGGGCCCGCAATGTCCTCACCTGAAGCCGACCCATCCCTCAGCTCCAGGTGGAGGCGCCGGCATTGCTAGTAAGGCAATCAGGAAGTGAAGTCTTCTGAGACAGCTGGGGGGACATGGCGTAGATCGCAGTGGATACTGCAGCGATCTTTTGCCGGAAGTGAGAGCAAACATCTGTATTAGACAGGTATCTTCTCCCCCTTCCCCCCTGAAAGGTGCCAAATGTGACACCGGAGGGGGGGGGGGGGGGATCCGGACAGCAGAAGTTCCATCTTTGGGTAGAACTCCGCATTAAGGAAGAAATTAAACAATTAGGAACATCTCTGGTGTGCCATTAAGGAAGAAATTAAATATTTAGCAACATGTCTGGTGTGACTAGTTATATCATGAAACAAAAATATCAATAGAAAATAAATTAACAGAAAAGTTTTGCAACAAAGGGAGTTTCATCTGCCATAAACAATTATCACCAGTGGAGTAATTGTATGCAACAGCTAAGTACAGTTCTTACTCATCAATCACATATATAATAATACTGATATTAAGGAAAGGAAATGTGTTTACCTATACCCAGAGTGATAGAGAAGGTATAATGAACTATATGGATGTTTTACCTGTGCTTTGTTAGAAAAATAGCATTTTCCCTTTCATTTAAGATGCTCTTCTGCAGAAGTTCTTAACCGAGGAGTATGGAAACTAAATTATGTGGGTACAAGACTGGATTGCTAAATAGCTAATAAAAAAAAATAACTACCACATTTGGATGATTACTTCACAGATTTTAATGACCTTAGCCTGGAATCTGTTTATACCATAAACCTTTTCTCATTGCCTTACTATCCATAAGTGTCAGAAATTCAGCAAAAGATGTTTTTATGCATTTCCAAGAAGACTTCACTGAGTAACAAATGTAGCGGGGTGCTAAATTTAGGGGAAGTGTTTGAGTGGTAGGTATACTCAAACACCCTAATTGTCAGAGTTCTTGCAACCATTTTTTGTCTGCAGGGAGAGTATTGGTGTACAGTTCCCTGTGGCCTGCAGGCAGGGATGGACTGGCCCTAGGGACTACCGGGAGTTTTCCGGTGGGCCGATGGCTCAGTGGGGCGTTTAAAAAAAAAAAAAAAATTTTTTTGTGGCCCGTTTTTTTATGCAGTTTTGCGGCAGCGGGAGCGTGGCAGCAAACAGCAGCCAGGATTCGGGGAAGGTGGCCATCGAGGAGGGCAGTTGGATGTAAAATTCCAAGGGAGAAGAGCTCCACCCCCTCCCTGACCACCGAAGAGGCGGACAGTAGCGAGCGCGGCCACCCCGGCGCTCCCAGAACCTTGATTCCTCCATCTCCTCTCTGCTCCAGGAACCATGCGGCCTGGGCCGGAGGGCAGGCTGACTGGGAGCCCGGAGGAAGAGAACATGCGCCGCTGTAAGGAGCAGAGCAGCGTGAGCACCCCCCCCCCGGATCAAGAGGGAGATTTGGCGCTGCCGCTGATGGCCATCAGGTACCTGGCATCCTACACAAACATGCCAGAACACTGAGACAGCAGGGAGGTGAGCAGAGGAGGGACTGCAGAAAGGGAAAGTGCTATGTGGTCTGTCCCAGCCCTCCCCTCTGTCTCTCTGCCCCCTCTGTCTCTCAGTCCCCCCCCTCTGTCTCTCAGTCCCCCCTCTTTCAGCCCCCTCCTCTGTCTCTCAGCCCCCCCACTATCTCTCAGACCCCCCTCTGTCTCTCAGACCCCCCCTCTGTCTCTCAGACCCCCCCTCTGTCTCTCAGACCCCCCTCTGTCTCTCAGACCCCCCCTCTGTCTCTCATAACCCCCCTCTGTCTCTCAGACCCCTCCTCTGTCTCTCAGCTCTCCTCCTCTATCTCTCAGCTCTCCTCCTCTGTCTCTCAGCTCTCCTCCTCTGTCTCTCAGCTCTCCTCCTCTGTCTCTCAGCTCCCCCTCTGTCTCTCAGATCCCCCCACTGTCTCTCAGCCCCCTCCTCTATCTCTCAGCTCTCCCCCTCTGTCTCTCAGTCCCCCCTCTGTCTCTCAGCTCTTTCTCTGTCTCTCAGCTCCCCCCTCTGTCTCTCAGACCCCCTGTCTCTTAGACCCCCCTCTGTCTCTCAGTTCCCGTGTCTCTCAGTCCCCCCTCTTTTAGCCCCTCCTCTGTCTCTCAGCTCCCCTCTATCTCTCAGACCCCCTCTGTCTCTCAGCTCTCCTCCTCTGTCTCTCAGCTCTCCTCCTCTGTCTCTCAGCTCTCCCCCTCTGTCTCTCAGCTCTCCCCTCTGTCTATCAGACCCCCTCTGTCTGTCTCTCAGTCCCCTCCACTGTCTCTCAGACCCCTCCACTGTCTCTCAGCCCCCCCTCTGTCTCTCAGCCCCCCTCTGTCTCTCAGCCCCCCCTCTGTCTCTCAGCCCCCCTCGGTCTCTCAGCCCCCTCTGTCTCTCAGCTCCCCCCTGTCTCTCAGCTCCCCCTGTCTCTCAGCTCCCCCTGTCTCTCAGCTCCCCCCTGTCTCTCAGCTCCCCCTCTGTTTCTTAGACCCCCCTCTGTCTCTCAGACTTCCCTCTGTCTCTCAGTCCCCCCTCTGTCTCGCAGTTCCTTTGTCTCTCAGTCCCCCCCTCTTTTATCCCCTCCTCTCTCTCTCAGCTCCCCTCTGTCTCTCAGAACCCCCCTCCATCTCTCAGACCCCTCCTCTGTCTCTCAGACCCCTCCTCTGTCTCTCTGCTCCCCCATGTCTCTCAGATGCCTCCACTGTCTCTTAGACCCCTCCACTGTCTCTTAGACCCCTCCACTGTCTCTCAGCTCCCCTCCACTGTCTCTCAGCTCCCCCCTCTTTCTCTCAGCCCGCTCTGTCTCTCATTTCCCCCCTGTCTCTCAGCTCCCCCCCGTCTCTCAGCTCCCCCTCTGTCTCTTAGACCCCCCTCTGTCTCTCAGACCCCCCTCTGTCTCTCAGTCCCCCCCTCTGTCTCTCAGTTCCCGTGTCTCTCAGTCCCCCCCTCTTTTATCCCCTCCTCTCTCTCTCAGCTCCCCTCTGTCTCTCAGACCCCCCTCCGTCTCTCAGACCCCTCCTCTGTCTCTCAGACCCCTCCTCTGTCTCTCAGACCCCTCCTCTGTCTCTCAGCTCCCCCCTGTCTCTCAGATGCCTCCACTGTCTCTCAGACCCCTCCACTGTCTCTCAGACCCCTCCACTGTCTCTCAGCTCCCCTCCACTGTCTCTCAGCTCCCCTCCACTGTCTCTCAGCTCCCCTCCACTGTCTCTCAGCTCCCCTACACTGTCTCTCAGCTCCCCTCCACTGTCTCTCAGCTCCCCTCCACTGTCTCTCAGCTCCCCTCCACTGTCTCTCAGCTCCCCTCCACTGTCTCTCAGCTCCCCTCCACTGTCTCTCAGCTCCCCCCTCTGTCTCTCAGCTTCCCCCTCTGTCTCTCAGCTTCCCCCTCTGTCTCTCAGCTCCCCCTCTGTCTTTTAGCTCCTCCTCTGTCTCTCAGCTCCCTCCCATTGTCTCTCAGCTCCCTCCCATTTTCTCTCAGCACCCCTCTGTCTCTCAGCCCCCCTCTGTCTCTCAGCCCCCCCTCTGTCTCTCAGCTCCCCCCTGTCTCTCAGCTCCCCCCTGTCTCTCAGCTCCCCCCTTGTCTCTCAGCTCCCCCTCTGTCTCTTAGACCCCCTCTGTCTCTCAGACCCCCCTCTGTCTCTCAGCTCCCCCTTTGTCTTTTAGCTCCTCCTCTGTCTCTCAGCTCCCTCCCATTGTCTCTCAGCTCCCTCTCATTGTCTCTCTTTTTTGTGGCCCGTTTTTTTATGCAGTTTTGCAGCAGCGGGAGCGTGGCAGCAAACAGCAGCCAGGATTCGGGGAAGGTGGCCATCGAGGAGGGCAGTTGGATGTAAAATTCCAAAGGAGAAGAGCTCCACCCCCTCCCTGACCACCAAAGAGGCGGACAGTAGCGAGCGCGGCCACCCCGGCGCTCCCAGAACCTCGATTCCTCCATCTCCTCTCTGCTCCAGGAACCATGCGGCCTGGGCCGGAGGGCAGGCTGACTGGGAGCCCGGAGGAAGAGAACATGCGCCGCTGTAAGGAGCAGAGCAGCGTGAGCACCCCCCCGGATCAAGAGGGAGACTCAGCGCTGCCGCTGATGGCCATCAGGTACCTGGCATCCTACACAAACATGCCAGAACACTGAGACAGCAGGGAGGTGAGCAGAGGAGGGACTGCAGAAAGGAACAGTGCTATGTGGTCTGTCCCAGCCCTCCCCTCTGTCTCTCTGCCCCTCTGTCTCTCAGTCCCCCCCTCTGTCTCTCAGTCCCCCCTCTTTCAGCCCCCTCCTCTGTCTCTCAGCCCCCCCACTATCTCTCAGACCCCCCTCTGTCTCTCAGACCCCCCTCTGTCTCTCAGACCCCCCCTCTGTCTCTCATAACCCCCCTCTGTCTCTCAGACCCCTCCTCTGTCTCTCAGCTCTCCTCCTCTATCTCTCAGCTCTCCTCCTCTGTCTCTCAGCTCTCCTCCTCTGTCTCTCAGCTCTCCTCCTCTGTCTCTCAGCTCCCCCTCTGTCTCTCAGATCCCCCCACTGTCTCTCAGCCCCTCCTCTATCTCTCAGCTCTCCCCCTCTGTCTCTCAGTTCTCCCCCTCTGTCTCTCAGTCCCCCCTCTGTCTCTCAGCTCTTCCTCTGTCTCTCAGCTCCCCCCTCTGTCTCTCAGACCCCCTGTCTCTTAGACCCCCCTCTGTCTCTCAGTTCCCGTGTCTCTCAGTCCCCCCTCTTTTAGCCCCTCCTCTGTCTCTCAGCTCCCCTCTATCTCTCAGACCCCCTCTGTCTCTCAGCTCTCCCCTCTGTCTATCAGACCCCCCTCTGTCTGTCTCTCAGTCCCCTCCACTGTCTCTCAGACCCCTCCACTGTCTCTCAGCCCCCCCTCTGTCTCTCAGCCCCCCTCTGTCTCTCAGCCCCCCTCTGTCTCTCAGACCCCTCCTCTGTCTCTCAGCTCTCCTCCTCTATCTCTCAGCTCTCCTCCTCTGTCTCTCAGCTCTCCCCCTCTGTCTCTCAGCTCCCCCTCTGTCTCTCAGATCCCCCCACTGTCTCTCAGCCCCCTCCTCTATCTCTCAGCTCTCCCCCTCTGTCTCTCAGTTCTCCCCCTCTGTCTCTCAGTCCCCCCTCTGTCTCTCAGCTCTTCCTCTGTCTCTCAGCTCCCCCCTCTGTCTCTCAGACCCCCTGTCTCTTAGACCCCCCTCTGTCTCTCAGTTCCCGTGCCTCTCAGTCCCCCCTCTTTTAGCCCCTCCTCTGTCTCTCAGCTCCCCTCTATCTCTCAGACCCCCTCTGTCTCTCAGCTCTCCTCCTCTGTCTCTCAGCTCTCCTCCTCTGTCTCTCAGCTCTCCCCCTCTGTCTCTCAGCTCTCCCCCTCTGTCTCTCAGCTCTCCCCTCTGTCTATCAGACCCCCCTCTGTCTGTCTCTCAGTCCCCTCCACTGTCTCTCAGACCCCTCCACTGTCTCTCAGCCCCCCCTCTGTCTCTCAGCCCCCCTCTGTCTCTCAGCCCCCCTCTGTCTCTCAGCCCCCCCTCGGTCTCTCAGCCCCCTCTGTCTCTCAGCTCCCCCTGTCTCTCAGCTCCCCCCCCCTGTCTCTCAGCTCCCCCCTGTCTCTCAGCTCCCCCTCTGTGTCTTAGACCCCCCTCTGTCTCTCAGACTTCCCTCTGTCTCTCAGTCCCCCCCTCTGTCTCGCAGTTCCTTTGTCTCTCAGTCCCCCCCTCTTTTATCCCCTCCTCTCTCTCTCAGCTCCCCTCTGTCTCTCAGAACCCCCCCTCCATCTCTCAGACCCCTCCTCTGTCTCTCAGACCCCTCCTCTGTCTCTCAGACCCCTCCTCTGTCTCTCAGCTCTCCTCCTCTGTTTTTCTGCTCCCCCATGTCTCTCAGATGCCTCCACTGTCTCTTAGACCCCTCCACTGTCTCTCAGACCCCTCCACTGTCTCTCAGCTCCCCTCCACTGTCTCTCAGCTCCCCTCCACTGTCTCTCAGCTCCCCTCCACTGTCTCTCAGCTCCCCCCTCTTTCTCTCAGCCCCCCTCTGTCTCTCATTTCCCCCCTGTCTCTCAGCTCCCCCTGTCTCTCAGCTCCCCCTCTGTCTCTTAGACCCCCCTCTGTCTCTCAGACCCCCCTCTGTCTCTCAGTCCCCCCCTCTGTCTCTCAGTTCCCGTGTCTCTCAGTCCCCCCTCTTTTATCCCCTACTCTCTCTCTCAGAACCCCTCTGTCTCTCAGACCCCCCTCCGTCTCTCAGACCCCTCCTCTGTCTCTCAGACCCCTCCTCTGTCTCTCAGACCCCTCCTCTGTCTCTCAGCTCCCCCTGTCTCTCAGATGCCTCCACTGTCTCTCAGACCCCTCCACTGTCTCTCAGACCCCTCCACTGTCTCTCAGCTCCCCTCCACTGTCTCTCAGCTCCCCTCCACTGTCTCTCAGCTCCCCTCCACTGTCTCTCAGCTCCCCTACACTGTCTCTCATCTCCCCTCCACTGTCTCTCAGCTCCCCTCCACTGTCTCTCAGCTCCCCTCCACTGTCTCTCAGCTCCCCTCCACTGTCTCTCAGCTCCCCCCTCTGTCTCTCAGATCCCCCCACTGTCTCTCAGCCCCCTCCTCTATCTCTCAGTTCTCCCCCTCTGTCTCTCAGTCCCCCCTCTGTCTCTCAGCTCTTCCTCTGTCTCTCAGCTCCCCCCTCTGTCTCTCAGACCCCCTGTCTCTTAGACCCCCCTCTGTCTCTCAGTTCCCGTGTCTCTCAGTCCCCACTCTTTTAGCCCCTCCTCTGTCTCTCAGCTCCCCTCTATCTCTCAGACCCCCTCTGTCTCTCAGCTCTCCTCCTCTATCTCTCAGCTCTCCTCCTCTGTCTCTCAGCTCTCCTCCTCTGTCTCTCAGCTCTCCTCCTCTGTCTCTCAGCTCTCCTCCACTGTCTCTCAGCTCCCCTCCACTGTCTCTCAGCTCCCCCCTCTGTCTCTCAGATCCCCCCACTGTCTCTCAGCCCCCTCCTCTATCTCTCAGTTCTCCCCCTCTGTCTCTCAGTCCCCCCTCTGTCTCTCAGCTCTTCCTCTGTCTCTCAGCTCCCCCCTCTGTCTCTCAGACCCCCTGTCTCTTAGACCCCCCTCTGTCTCTCAGTTCCCGTGTCTCTCAGTCCCCACTCTTTTAGCCCCTCCTCTGTCTCTCAGCTCCCCTCTATCTCTCAGACCCCCTCTGTCTCTCAGCTCTCCTCCTCTATCTCTCAGCTCTCCTCCTCTGTCTCTCAGCTCTCCTCCTCTGTCTCTCAGCTCTCCTCCTCTGTCTCTCAGCTCTCCTCCTCTGTCTCTCAGCTCTCCTCCTCTGTCTCTCAGCTCCCCCTCTGTCTCTCAGATCCCCCCACTGTCTCTCAGCCCCCTCCTCTATCTCTCAGCTCTCCCCCTCTGTCTCTCAGTTCTCCCCCTCTGTCTCTCAGTCCCCCCTCTGTCTCTCAGCTCTTCCTCTGTCTCTCAGCTCCCCCCTCTGTCTCTCAGACCCCCTGTCTCTTAGACCCCCCTCTGTCTCTCAGTTCCCGTGTCTCTCAGTCCCCCCTCTTTTAGCCCCTCCTCTGTCTCTCAGCTCCCCTCTATCTCTCAGACCCCCTCTGTCTCTCGGCTCTCCTCCTCTGTCTCTCAGCTCTCCTCCTCTGTCTCTCAGCTCTCCCCCTCTGTCTCTCAGCTCTCCCCTCTGTCTATCAGACCCCCCTCTGTCTGTCTCTCAGTCCCCTCCACTGTCTCTCAGACCCCTCCACTGTCTCTCAGCCCCCCCTCTGTCTCTCAGCCCCCCTCTGTGTCTCAGCCCCCCTCTGTCTCTCAGACCCCTCCTCTGTCTCTCAGCTCTCCTCCTCTATCTCTCAGCTCTCCTCCTCTGTCTCTCAGCTCTCCTCCTCTGTCTCTCAGCTCTCCTCCTCTGTCTCTCAGCTCCCCCTCTGTCTCTCAGATCCCCCCACTGTCTCTCAGCCTCCTCTATCTCTCAGCTCTCCCCCTCTGTCTCTCAGTTCTCCCCCTCTGTCTCTCAGTCCCCCCTCTGTCTCTCAGCTCTTCCTCTGTCTCTCAGCTCCCCCCTCTGTCTCTCAGACCCCCTGTCTCTTAGACCCCCCTCTGTCTCTCAGTTTCCCCTCTTTTAGCCCCTCCTCTGTCTCTCAGCTCCCCTCTATCTCTCAGACCCCCTCTGTCTCTCAGCTCTCCTCCTCTGTCTCTCAGCTCTCCTCCTCTGTCTCTCAGCTCTCCCCCTCTGTCTCTCAGCTCTCCCCTTCTGTCTCTCAGCTCTCCCCTCTGTCTATCAGGCCCCCCTCTGTCTGTCTCTCAGTCCCCTCCACTGTCTCTCAGACCCCTCCACTGTCTCTCAGCCCCCCCTCTGTCTCTCAGCCCCCCTCTGTCTCTCAGCCCCCCCTCGGTCTCTCAGCCCCCTCTGTCTCTCAGCTCCCCCTGTCTCTCAGTTCCCCCCTGTCTCTCAGCTCGCCCTGTCTCTCAGCTCCCCCTGTCTCTCAGCTCCCCCTCTGTGTCTTAGACCCCCCTCTGTCTCTCAGACTTCCCTCTGTCTCTCAGTCCCCCCTCTGTCTCGCAGTTCCTTTGTCTCTCAGTCCCCCCTCTTTTATCCCTTCCTCTCTCTCTCAGCTCCCCTCTGTCTCTCAGAACCCCCCCTCCATCTCTCAGACCCCTCCTCTGTCTCTCAGACCCCTCCTCTGTCTCTCAGCTCTCCTCCTCTGTCTCTCTGCTCCCCCATGTCTCTCAGATGCCTCCACTGTCTCTTAGACCCCTCCACTGTCTCTCAGACCCCTCCACTGTCTCTCAGCTCCCCTCCACTGTCTCTCAGCTCCCCTCCACTGTCTCTCAGCTCCCCTCCACTGTCTCTCAGCTCCCCCCTCTTTCTCTCAGCCCCCCTCTGTCTCTCATTTCCCCCCTGTCTCTCAGCTCCCCCTGTCTCTCAGCTCCCCCTCTGTCTCTTAGACCCCCCTCTGTCTCTCAGACCCCCCTCTGTCTCTCAGTCCCCCCCTCTGTCTCTCAGTTCCCGTGTCTCTCAGTCCCCCCTCTTTTATCCCCTCCTCTCTCTCTCAGCTCCCCTCTGTCTCTCAGACCCCCCTCCGTCTCTCAGACCCCTCCTCTGTCTCTCAGACCCCTCCTCTGTCTCTCAGACCCCTCCTCTGTCTCTCAGCTCCCCCCTGTCTCTCAGATGCCTCCACCGTCTCTCAGACCCCTCCACTGTCTCTCAGACCCCCCTCTGTCTCTCAGACCCCCCTCTGTCTCTCAGTCCCCCCTCTGTCTCTCAGTCCCCCCTCTGTCTCTCAGTTCCCGTGTCTCTCAGTCCCCCCTCTTTTATCCCCTCCTCTCTCTCTCAGCTCCCCTCTGTCTCTCAGACCCCCCTCCGTCTCTCAGACCCCTCCTCTGTCTCTCAGCTCCCTTCCACTGTCTCTCAGCTCCCCTCCACTGTCTCTCAGCTCCCCTCCACTGTCTCTCAGCTCCCCTCCACTGTCTCTCAGCTCCCCTCCACTGTCTCTCAGCTCCCCTCCACTGTCTCTCAGCTCCCCTACACTGTCTCTCATCTCCCCTCCACTGTCTCTCAGCTCCCCTCCACTGTCTCTCAGCTCCCCTCCACTGTCTCTCAGCTCCCCTCCACTGTCTCTCAGCTCCCCCCTCTGTCTCTCAGCTTCCCCCTCTGTCTCTCAGCTTCCCCCTCTGTCTCTCAGCTCCCCCTCTGTCTCTCAGCTCCCCCTCTGTCTCTCAGCTCCCCCTCTGTCTTTTAGCTCCTCCTCTGTCTCTCAGCTCCCTCCCATTGTCTCTCAGCTCCCTCCCATTTTCTCTCAGCACCCCTCTGTCTCTCAGCCCCCTCTGTCTCTCAGCTCCCCCCTGTCTCTCAGCTCCCCCTGTCTCTCAGCTCCCCCTTGTCTCTCAGCTCCCCCTCTGTCTCTTAGACCCCCCTCTGTCTCTCAGACCCCCCTCTGTCTCTCAGCTCCCCTTTGTCTTTTAGCTCCTCCTCTGTCTCTCAGCTCCCGCCCATTGTCTCTCAGCTCCCTCCAATTGTCTCTCAGCCAGCCCTCTGTCTCTCAGCCCCCCCTCTGTCTCTCAGCCCCCCTGTCTCTCAGACCCCCCTCTGTCTCTCAGTCTCCCCCTCTGTCTCTCAGTTCCCGTGTCTCTCAGTCCCCCTTCTTTTATCCCCTCCTCTCTCTCTCAGCTCTCCTCTGTCTCTCAGAACCCCCCCCTCCATCTCTCAGACCCCTCCTCTGTCTCTCAGACCACTCCTCTGTCTCTCAGCTCTCCTCCTCTGTCTCTCTGCTCCCCCCTGTCTCTCAGATGCCTCCACTGTCTCTCAGACCCCTCCACTGTCTCTCAGACCCCTCCACTGTCTCTCAAATCCCCTCCACTGTCTCTCAGCTCCCCTCCACTGTCTCTCATCTCCCCTCCACTGTCTCTCAGCTCCACTCCACTGTCTCTCAGCTCCCCTCCACTGTCTCTCAGCTCCCCCTCTGTCTCTCAGCCCCCCTCTGTCTCTCAGCCCCCTCTGTCTCTCAGCTCCCCCTGTCTCTCAGCTCACCCCCCTGTCTCTCAGCTCCCCCTCTGTCTCTTAGACCCCCCTTTGTCTCTCAAACCCCCCTCTGTCTCTCAGTCCCCCCTCTGTCTCTCAGTTCCCGTGTCTCTCAGTCCCCCCTCTTTTATCCCATCCTCTCTCTCTCTCAGCTCCCCTCTGTCTCTCAGACCCCCCTCCATCTCTCAGACCCCTCCTCCATCTCTCAGACCCCTCCTCTGTCTCTCAGACCCCTCCTTTGTCTCTCAGACAAATCCTCTGTCTCTCAGTTCTCCTCCTCTGTCTCTCTGCTCCCCCTGTCTCTCAGATGCCTCCACTGTCTCTCAGCTCCCCTCCACTGTCTCTCAGCTCCCCTCCACTGTCTCTCATCTCCCCTCCACTGTCTCTAAGCTCCCCTCCACTGTCTCTAAGCTCCCTTCCACTGTCTCTCAGCTCCCCCCTCTGTCTCTCAGCTTCCCCCTCTGTCTCTCAGCTTTCCCCTCTGTCTCTCAGCTTCCCCCTCTGTCTCTCAGCTATCTCTCAGCTCCCCCTCTGTCTTTTAGCTCCTCCTCTGTCTCTCAGCTCCCTCCCATTGTCTCTCAGCTCCCTCCTATTGTCTCTCAGCTTCCCCCTCTGTCTCTCAGACCCCTCCTCAGTCTCTCAGACTCCTCCCCTGTCTCTCAGACCCCCTCTGTCTCTCAGTCCCCCCTCTGTCTCTCAGTCCCCCTCTGTCTCTCAGCTCCCCTCTGTCTCTCAGCTCCCCCCTGTCTCTCAGCTCCCCCCTGTCTCTCAGCTCCCCCTCTGTCTCTCAGCTCCCCCCTTGTCTCTCAGCTCCCCCTCTGTCTCTTAGACCCCCCTCTGTCTCTCAGACCCCCCTCTGTCTCTCAGCTCCCCCTTTGTCTTTTAGCTCCTCCTCTGTCTCTCAGCTCCCTCCCATTGTCTCTCAGCTCCCTCCCATTGTCTCTCAGCCCCCCTCTGTCTCTCAGCCCCCCCTCTGTCTCTCAGCACCCTCTGTCTCTCAGACCCCCCTCTGTCTCTCAGTCCCCCCCTCTGTCTCTCAGTTCCCGTGTCTCTCAGTCCCCCCTCTTTTATCCCCTCCTCTCTCTCTCAGCTCCCCTCTGTCTCTCAGAACCCCCCCTCCATCTCTCAGACCCCTCCTCTGTCTCTCAGACCCCTCCTCTGTCTCTCAGACCACTCCTCTGTCTCTCAGCTCTCCTCCTCTGTCTCTCTGCTCCCCCCTGTCTCTCAGATGCCTCCACTGTCTCTCAGACCCCTCCACTGTCTCTCAGACCCCTCCACTGTCTCTCAACTCCCCTCCACTGTCTCTCAGCTCCCCTCCACTGTCTCTCATCTCCCCTCCACTGTCTCTCAGCTCCCCTCCACTGTCTCTCAGCTCCCCTCCACTGTCTCTCAGCTCCCCCCTCTGTCTCTCAGACCCCCTCTGTCTCTCAGACCCCCTCTGTCTCTCAGCTCCCCCTTTCTCTCAGCTCACCCCCCCTGTCTCTCAGCTCCCCCCTGTCTCTCAGCTCCCCCCTGTCTCTCAGCTCCCCCTCTGTCTCTTAGACCCCCCTTTGTCTCTCAAACCCCCTCTGTCTCTCAGTCCCCCCCTCTGTCTCTCAGTTCCCGTGTCTCTCAGTCCCCCCTCTTTTATCCCATCCTCTCTCTCTCAGCTCCCCTCTGTCTCTCAGACCCCCCTCCGTCTCTCAGACCCCTCCTCCGTCTCTCAGACCCCTCCTCCGTCTCTCAGACCCCTCCTCTGTCTCTCAGACCCATCCTCTGTCTCTCAGACCCCTCCTCTGTCTCTCAGCTCTCCTCCTCTGTCTCTCTGCTCCCCCTGTCTCTCAGATGCCTCCACTGTCTCTCAGCTCCCCTCCACTGTCTCTCAGCTCCCCTCCACTGTCTCTCAGCTCCCCTCCACTGTCTCTCAGCTCCCCTCCACTGTCTCTAAGCTCCCCTCCACTGTCTCTAAGCTCCCTTCCACTGTCTCTCAGCTCCCCCCTCTGTCTCTCAGCTTCCCCCTCTGTCTCTCAGCTTCCCCCTCTGTCTCTCAGCTTCCCCCTCTGTCTCTCAGCTATCTCTCAGCTCCCCCTCTGTCTTTTAGCTCCTCCTCTGTCTCTCAGCTCCCTCCCATTGTCTCTCAGCTTCCCCCTCTGTCTCTCAGACCCCTCCTCTGTCTCTCAGACTCCTCCCCTGTCTCTCAGACCCCCTCTGTCTCTCAGTCCCCCCCTCTGTCTCTCAGTCCCCCCCTCTGTCTCTCAGTCCCCCCCTCTGTCTCTCAGTTCCCATGTCTCTCAGTCCCCCCTCTTTTATCCCCTCCTCTCTCTCTCAGCTCCCCTCTGTCTCTCAGACCCCTCCTCTGTCTCTCAGCTCTCCTCCTCTGTCTCTCAGCTCCCCTCCACTGTCTCTCAGCTCCCCTCCACTGTCTCTCAGCTCCCCTCCACTGTCTCTCAGCTCCCCCCTCTGTCTCTCAGCCCCCCTCTGTCTCTCAGCTCCCCCCTGTCTCTCAGCTCACCCCCCCTGTCTCTCAGCTCCCCCCTGTCTCTCAGCTCCCCCTCTGTCTCTTAGACCCCCCTTTGTCTCTCAAACCCCCCTCTGTCTCTCAGTCCCCCCCTCTGTCTCTCAGTTCCCATGTCTCTCAGTCCCCCCTCTTTTATCCCCTCCTCTCTCTCTCAGCTCCCCTCTGTCTCTCAGACCCCCCTCCGTCTCTCAGACCCCTCCTCCGTCTCTCAGACCCCTCCTCTGTCTCTCAGACTCCTCCTCTGTCTCTCAGACCCCTCCTCTGTCTCTCAGCTCTCCTCCTCTGTCTCTCTGCTCCCCCTGTCTCTCAGATGCCTCCACTGTCTCTCAGCTCCCCTCCACTGTCTCTCAGCTCCCCTCCACTGTCTCTCAGCTCCCCTCCACTGTCTCTCATCTCCCCTCCACTGTCTCTCAGCTCCCCTCCACTGTCTCTAAGCTCCCCTCCACTGTCTCTAAGCTCCCTTCCACTGTCTCTCAGCTCCCCCTCTGTCTCTCAGCTTCCCCCTCTGTCTCTCAGCTTCCCCCTCTGTCTCTCAGCTATCTCTCAGCTCCCCCTCTGTCTTTTAGCTCCTCCTCTGTCTCTCAGCTCCCTCCCATTGTCTCTCAGCTCCCTCCCATTGTCTCTCAGCTCCCTCCCATTGTCTCTCAGCTTCCCCCTCTGTCTCTCAGACCCCTCCTCTGTCTCTCAGACTCCTCCCCTGTCTCTCAGACCCCCTCTGTCTCTCAGTCCCTCCCCCTCTGTCTCTCAGTCCCCCCCTCTGTCTCTCAGTCCCCCCTCTGTCTCTCAGTTCCCATGTCTCTCAGTCCCCCCTATTTTATCCCCTCCTCTCTCTCTCAGCTCCCCTCTGTCTCTCAGACCCCTCCTCTGTCTCTCAGCTCTCCTCCTCTGTCTCTCAGCTCCCCCTGTCTCTCAGACCCCTCCACTGTCTCTCAGCTCCCCTCCACTGTCTCTCAGCTCCCCTCCACTGTCTCTCAGCTCCCCCCTCTGTCTCTCAGCTCCCCCCTCTGTCTCTCAGCTTCCCCCTCTGTCTCTCAGCTTCCCCCTCTGTTTCTCAGCTTCCCCCTCTGTCTCTCAGCTCCCCCTCTGTATTTCAGCTCCTCCTCTGTCTCTCAGCTCCCTCCCATTGTCTCTCAGCTCCCTCCCATTGTCTCTCAGTTCCCTCCCATTGTCTCTCAGCTTCCCCCTCTGTCTCTCAGACCCCTCCTCGCTCTGTCTCTCAGACCCCTCCTCGCTCTGTCTCTCAGACCCCTCCTCTGTCTCTCAGCCATTCATTTCAATGGGCAGGAGCGGTGTGTACACCGCTCCTCCACCGCCCCAAAGATGCTTTTTGGAGGACTTTCACACTGGGACTGCAGCGGAGGCGTTTTTCAGGGGCTTTACAGGCGCTATTTTTAGCCCAAAAGCGCCTGAAAAACGCCTCAGTGTGTAAGGGGTCCTACACTCGCCCCCTTTCTTTTACACTCACTCCCTCTCTCTTAAACTCACCCCCCTCTCTCACCCACCCCCTCTCATCCCCTTTCCCTCACCCACCCCCTCTCATCCCCTTTCCCTCAACCCTTCCTCTCTCTCTCTCTCTCTCATTCCCCTCTCGCTCACCCTCTCATGATATACAATAATGGATGTAGGGGCCTTTTAGTGGGCGTGATTTTTTGGGGGGGTGGGGGGCAACATTTTATTGAATTAAAGTGGGCCGGTCTGGATGAAGTCCAGGGCCACATTTTGTTCCCAGTCCAGCCCTGCCTGCAGGTGGCGCTGCCATAGTGGGCTAGGGTTGAACCGCTGATACAGTGCTGTACCTTTTGTGTCCCCTCTCAGGAGCCGTACGGTGGGTGTGGTAGGCCTGCTGTGCATGCTGGGAGAGGATATAAAAGGGGCAGACGCTGCCTGTTCAGGGTTGGTGTTCGGTTCGTCTTCCACCCCAGGAGGGAGTGTGTGTTCCTGTCCGCCCTGGGCACCTTTGGCCCAGGGGCGGAGGTCAGTGAATCAGTCCCAGGCACCTTTAGCCCTGGGACTGCAGCAAAGGCCTGGGCCCAGCACCTTTGGCTGGAGCCCACCGGGGATCAAGGAATCTCAGGGTGCCGCCTTGCGAGGGGACCCGTTTCTTAGATGAGGAGGCCGGGGGAGGAACCATTCCGAGGGACTGGTGAGGAAGTCACAGTGAAGAAAGGGTCCCGGTAACTCTCTGGAGGGATGTCTTCTCCTTAACAGAGGCCAAGTTCACCAGGTCTGTGACAGAGACCAAGTTCACCGGGTCTGTGGCAGAGACTTTGGGTAAAGTTCAAGCACCATTTCGGCTGCTAGTCCCAAGCTAGGGAGACTATTCGAATGGGCTGTGTCTGCTTGAGGATCGGAGCAGTGAATTGTGCTACTTTTGTGCCTGGACCTCCTCCACACCTTAAAGGGGTTGTAAAGGTTTGTTTTTTATTTTCTAAATAGGTTCCTTTAAGCTAGTGCATTGTTGGTTCACTTACCTTTTCCTTTGATTTACCTTCTAAATGTTTTTTTTCTTTGTCTGAATTTCTCACTTCCTGTTTCTCCTCACTGAACTTCACACCATCATCCGAGTGGTGTTTAGTCAGCCAGAACAGCTTACTGAACAGCTTACTGAGGAGGAACAGGAAGTGAGAAATTCAGACAAAGAAAACAAAGAAAACTAATATTTAGAAGGGAAATCTAAGGAAAAGGTAAGTAAACCAACAATGCACTAGCTTAAAGGAACCTATTTAGGAAATAAAAAATGAACCTTTACAACCCCTTTAAGCTGTCCTGTTCTCCCTCCAACCTTTCCTGTCAGAGACTGTGTTTTACAAGAAAATAAACTCTCCGTTGGAGTTGCAGCTGGTGTGAACATTCAAGTTACTGTGGGGATATAAGGACTTGTCTTTAGAGGTGAGAACCATTCTCTGGCTTTGGCTGCGGAAGACCCACCAACAACACCGCTCAACCTCTTCACCCAGGAGGGTACGGGCTTGTGGTGCAGTGTGCCCCTCTCTTCCTGCGAGGAGCCGAACAAGGTAGGTAAAGAAAAGGGTTTGTGCGCTACACAAATATAAGAGAACAAAACTTATACCTATGTGGCTCACTTTTAGCCTCATTCAAACCTTTCACTGCTAGAACCATTTTTGCTTTTTTTGTACATATGTTTAAAAAATAATTTTAGGTCTTACGTTTACATAAAACCCCCAAAAACATGATATATTTTCTGAAAGCAGACACTGAAAAATAAAATATTGGTAGTTCCAATTTTTTATGTCACACATTATTTGCGCAAGTTTATGAAATTTACATTTAGGTAAAAAATACAAAAGTTAAAGTGTTTGGGTTAAAAAAATGTTTTTCTTTATTTTTTTTATAACAAACAGGTTTATACTTACCTGCTCTGTGCAATGGAATTGCACAGAGAAGCCCTGAACCGCCTCTTCTCAGGGCCCTCGTCCGGTGCTCCTGGCTCCTCATCTCCAGAGAGTGTCCCCAAAGAAAGTGGCATTCTTGCGGACTTGCTCCCGAGCCTCACTGTCTGCATCTATAGACACAGACAGCGGGACTCAGCCCTGCTTCCTGCTTCCTCACCACTGACTTTGATTAATGGCAGCAGGAGCCAGGACCGGACTGGGAATAAAAACCAGACCTGGAATTAATTTCATACCAGCCCCATAGCATTATTATACCAGCCCAACATCATAACGTCATTATTTTCTTGTACATAAAAGGGAAAACCATGCATTTTAAAGCACATTTGAAGAGTGTATTATATATAGATAAGAGAGACATGGAATTTACAAACAGCACAAATTTTATCATTTACTGACACAGACACATTTGCAAAAAAAGTGCCTAAAATGGCAGTTTTCAGTGCAAATGTCAATATTTAAGCTATAAACATGTAGCTAAAGCTATTAGCAATGTGTTTAAGTTAAACAAAAGTCAAAAACCATATTTCTCCATTTACATGAAGGTCAGATTAATATAACCCAGCCAGCACAGAGTTCCCCCATATATCAGGAGTCTGCAGGATTCCCCTTTACAGTGCAAGGGAACTCTGACATAAAGGGGAACATTGCAGATCATGATCTAATTGGGAAGGCCCCTTTCACACTGGGGCAGTGGGTGCGTCGGCGATAAAGCGGTGCTATTTTTAGCGGCGCTTTACCGTCAATTTTGCAGCGCTATTCGGACGCTAGCAAGGCGCTTTTAATCCCCGCTAACGGCCGAAAAAGGGTTAAAACCACCGGCAAAGCTCAGGCAAAATGTGCTTTTCTGGCAGTATAGCCTGGGTGCCCATTCATTTCAAAAGGCAGGAGCGGTGGAGGAGCGGTATACACACACCGTTCCTCCACCGCTCCAAAGATGCTGCTAGCAGGAAATTTTTTAGCATCCTGCCCTTGGGCTTTCACACTGGAGTGTGCGGAGTGGCTCTTTCAGGGCGCTTTGCAGGCGCTATTTTTTGCGTTATAGCGCCTGCAAAGCGCCTCAGTGTGAAAGGGGTCGAACTCTGATATAAAGGGGGGCACTGGGGACCAGAGACCCCACTTATATCAGAGTCCACTGCATTCCCCTTTACTTCATTCCCCTTTACATCAGAGTGCCCCCTTGCACTGAAGGGTTGAATCCTGCAGACTATGATGTAAAGGGGAACTCTGGGAATGTGGGGAGGTCTCTGGTGACCAGAGACCACCTTCCGCAAAAAGAAAACACTAAGGTAAGGGGGTTTACTGATATAAGAGGGAAACCTTTAGATCAGTGCCCCTTTACATTATTGTATTGACTCCCCCCTCAGACTGGCCTGGTGGCGCTGTCACTGACCTCCTCTCAGGTGTACGGTGCAGGGCTCAGTCAGTCGGCTCCAGCTTGGTGGCTCTGGTTTATCCCATAGTTTCCTCTCCACAGTCCATACATGTCTGACTTCTCCCATGACCTCCATACTGGCGGCACTCCTACTCTTTACTCCTCTCCAGACGTGATATAAGACATGAGATGGTCATGGGCTGCAGATGGTACAGGAGAGGTCAGAGGCTGCAGATGGTACAGGAGAGGTCAGAGGCTGCGGATGGTATAGGGGAGGTCAGAGGCTGCCGATGGTACAGAGGGGGTCAGAGGCTGCGGAGGGGGGGACAGGAGGTCAGAGGCTGCGGAGGGGGGGGCAGGAGGTAGGAGGTCAGAGGTTGCAGAGGGGGGGACAGGAGGTCAGAGACTGCGGAGGGGGGGACAGGAGGTCACAGGCTGCGGAGGGGGGGACAGGAGGTCAGAGGCTGCGGAGGGGGACAGGAGGTCAGAGGCTGCGGAGGGGGGGGGGCAGGAGGTCAGAGGCTGTGGAGGGGGAGCAGGAGGTCAGAGGCTGCGGAGGGGGGGCAGGAGGTCAGAGGCTGTGGAGGGGGGGACAGGAGGTCATAGGCTGCGGAGGGGGGGGACAGGAGGTCAGAGGCTGCAGGGGGAGACAGGAGGTCAGAGGCTGCGGAGGGGGGGACAGGAGGTCAGAGGCTGTGGAGGGGGGAACAAGAGGTCAGAGGCTGCAGGGGGGGACAGGAGGTCAGAGGCTGCAGGGTGGGACAGGAGGTCAGAGGCTGCGGAGGGGGGGACAGGAGGTCAGAGGCTGTGGAGGGGGGGACAGGAAGTCACAGGCTGCGGAGGGGGGGACAGGAGGTCAGAGGCTGTGGAGGGGGGGAGAAGGAGGTCAGAGGCTGCGGAGGGGGGAGACAGGAGGTTGGAGGCTGCAGAGGGGGGGACAGAAGGTCAGAGGCTGCGGAGGGGGAACAGGAGGTCAGAGGCTGCAGGGGGGGACAGGAGGTCAGAGGCTGCAGGGGGGGAATAGGATGTCAGAGGCTGCGGGGGGGGACAGGCGTTCAGAGGCTTTGGGGGACATAGGAAGAGGCAGACGATACCTCACTGAGCGGTGCCGGCACGCTACGGCTTAACTTTTAAAAATGTCGCCGCTCTGCGCCATCGTGTCACTGCGCATGCGCCCGCCTTTCTGGAAATTTCCAAGCGTGTACGGGCTTTCCTGAGCACGGCTAGTTTCGGAACTGCGCTGGCGCATGCGCAGTTGTATGCTGGCCCGGCCCCGCAGCCATATTTTTTTCAGGCGCCGCTGCCCTCACAGCGGCCCCAGAAGCAGCCAGCCCACCGGGAGTTTTCCCGGTGTCCCGGTGGGCCAGTCCGGCCCTGGCAGGAGCCAACGGCTTCCACTGCCTCAGCAAAGGTGGGACCACATGTGGGGGGGACCTGCAGTTACCAGGTGTGTGTGTGTGTCCTTAGTATGCCTGTAAAGTAGTGCACATTTCCCGTGTTTAGAACAGTACCACAGCAAAAATAAATTTCTAATGGAAAAAATTTCATTTAAATAAAACTGCTCAAGGCTGTAATGAATTGCTGGATCCTGGCAATATAGATACAAATCATTGAAAAAAATGGCATTGGTCCCCCCCAGTCCATTACCAGGCCATTGGGTCTGGTATGAATATTAAGGGAAACCCCACACCAAAATGAAAAAAAAAATTGTGTGGGGGTCCCCCCAAAATCAATTCCAGGCCCTTCAGGTCTGGAATGGATATTAAGGGGAACCCTGCGCCAATTTTTTTTTAAAAAGGTGTTGGGGTCCCCCCCATAATCCATACCATGCCCTTCAGGTCTGGTATGGATTTTAAGGGGAACCTCCCACCAAAATAAGAAAAATGGCGTGGGGGTCCACCCAAAATCCATACCAGACCCTTATCCGAGCACGCAATTTGGCAGGAAAAAGGGGGGTCATCTGCGCTGTGATCAAAGATAAATGGACATTGCGGGACACTTTTTATGGCAATAACTTGCATATAAGCCTTTAAAATTAGCACTTTTGTTTTTTGACGTTAGTGTCCCATAGACTTTAACGGCGTTCCGCGGCTTTTGAATTTGCCGTGAACACTGCATATTGTTCGCTGTTTGGCGAACGGGCGAACACCCGATGTTCGAGTCGAACTTACGTTCGACACGAAAATCGGGCTCATCCCTAGAAGCCACCAGATCACTTCCATCTGACAGCCGACTTGTCAGATTTACACACACTCTAGGCAGCTGCATCTGCCAGGACTGTGTAAAATCGACCACCACTCACATAATACATATGTCAGTTGCAGTAAAAAGGTCAATGATTGCAAGGCATGTAATAAAAAATGTAAAAGAAAAACTAGGGCAGCTAAAATATGAGAAACCTGTTGATACAAAAAGCTAGAAAAATCTGAAAAATTCTACAAATAAATCCACAGTAAAAAGGTAAGGTAAGAACATGAACTGTAGGTATCACAAAGAACGAATATGAGCAGCATTTTGTCACAAATCACAGGGATAAGGCTAAGGCGTTAAATAGCTTTTTTATCTTCTGCTTATTCAGACAAAAAGTTGGATTTTATGGTCGATATAGTAATACAAATACCAATTTAAGGGAAGCAACTTTGTGGTTGTCAGAAATTGGAGTTCAAAACAGACTTGACAGCTAAATATAAACACATAACTAGGACTTATGCCGCGTACACACGATCGTTTTTCATGCCGTTAAAAATGCAATTCTTAAAAATGGCCATTAAAACCGATCGTGTGTATGCTCCAGAGCATTTTTAAGGACGTGAAAAACGGGCATTAAAAATTTCGAACATGCTCTATTTTTTCACGTCGTTTTTCATGTCGTTTTTTTTAACGACGTGAAAAACGTAAGTGTGTATGCTTTTACGAGGTGAAAAAAAGCACGCATGCTCAGAATCAAGTATGAGACGGGAGCGCACGTTTTGGTAAAGCTAGCGTTTGAAATGGAGATGGCACATTCGTCACGCTGGAAATAATAGCATCGTTTAATGCTGCGCATTCCTTTCTTCTTTAGATAATGCTTAAATAATTAGCTTCTTTTGCTAATGATATTCAGAGTTATGCCAAACTTGTTTCTTAGTAATTCTTAATTGATCTAATGATTTTAAAATATTGTTGTTAAGCCAGATCTCCCTCATAAATTCCTAAATAAATGTAAAGATCACAAAAAATTATTTGATTTTAGATTTTTTTTTTTTTTTAGTTAGATTTATTAATGTATTTTTTTGTTCTTTTATATTTTTTTGCTTATTATTTTCTTTCATATTTAGTATTGTATTTTTCGAAAAATATTATTTGTGTGTCAAGTTACCACACCAACATTCTTTCTAAATGTGTTTAATTTTGCCTCAAGGAGGTTTGTGTCCCTTGTTAATACCAATAATATTTGTAGAAATGTCCCTGCCTACTCCCTAGCAAACTCTCTTTTTGAATAGAAAAACAAAAGAATCCTTTATTTAGGCAGATAACAAATTAAAGGGGAAGGCAGCACTGGAGACCCTGCTTGAATTTGTGCATCCTTTGGACCCCACAAAAACCATCCAAGAAGAGAAAACATAACTCTGAAATTATCCAAAAAAAAAGGAGCAAAATCTTGTCTTGGACTCCCAGAGGTCAGGAACAGCAGCAAATTAGTCAGATATGTCCCCAGTCTGTGGTACTACAGCAGTCATTATTTTTTCCTCTTCCTTGTGGCCTTCTCTCCAGCCTTCTCTGCAGCCTTCCCTGCAGCCTTTGTTGAGCGCTTCCTCAGAGGCTGGGGCTCAGGAGGAGAGCTTGTGGCAGGAGGAGGAGGAGGAGGTGGAGGAGGAGGGACAACCTCAGTTATATCAGTGAACTGTGTCAGTTCACCTAGCAACCCCCTGTTGATCACCTTCAGCATGAGGTTTTCGCTGTATAGGCGTTGCCTCAAGTCCATCTGTGCTAATTTATGGGCCAGGACTGCGGCATAGCCCTCTTCAACAGAGGGTGCCTCTCTGAGGGCCGCAGTAGCCTCTCTTAGGAATGCTCTTGTTTCCTCCTCCACCTGCCTAACCCTCCTTAGCCCTCGTTGTTGGATTTTCAGGGGAGGCATCTGGGCTCTTGTGCTGGGCCTGGCCTCCTCCTGTGTGCCACTGGGCCCTGCCTCCTCCTGGTCCCCAACATCACCCTCTTCCTGGCTCTGCTCTGGCTGTTAAAAAAAAAGGGACATTCTTAATTTTTTTGCATCATCAATCACACACATTGTTAACCTCCAGACATTTTAAAATTGAATGGCAAAAGTGATTAAAATTCAAATAATTCTGACTCGTGATATTTTTGGCTTGTCCCCATCAAATTTGACCACTACTGTCTATTGCTCTGTAAATCAATTTATTTTCAGACATTAAATAGATACCAATAGTAACATCTATTTTAAATCATCACTTTTGTTACATATAAATGTAGATATCAATACTATACCTGGCTCCATGTATCCAAATCGAGCTCCTCAAGGACCTTTGCTTGATCCTCCGAGGAAGCCAGAGCAGGGTTGCAAGGAAGGCTGGAGGGTTGGCTGCAAGGAAGGCTGGAGGGTTGGCTGCAAGGAAGGCTGGAGGGTTGGCTACAAGGAAGGCTGGATAGACCTCTGGGGGGAAGGGTTGACAGAGATTCCCTGACTTCCAGATGGTCATCCAGAAATGCTAACTTGCTGTAGTACCACAGACTGGGTTTATAAACCTTATCTGCTGCAGCACCTGACCTCTGAGACTTCAGGACCATATTCCTCTGGGTCCTGTATGTGCCCCTAATGGTAGATAGTTTGGTTTTAACATCTTGGATGGTTGTTGTGGGGATCTGGGTTTGTACAAATCCAAGCAGGCTCTCCAGTGCTGCTGTCCTGGCAGCTTTATTTTTATTTGATGCAGTTTTCGTCTGCCACAGGACAGGGAGTTCCTTCCATCTATCCAGGAACTCCCCCATGAATTCTGGATTGGAGATATAAGGCATCCAACATGTCATTCGAGGAAATGGTGGAGATGGTCGCCATTTTGAGGAGGGAGGATTATGATGCCAAGCATGGGCCGTATAAAAGGCCTAATCTTGTCAAGTCAAAAATTATGGCCAAAGTGGTCAAAACTCTTCACCAAAAATTTGGGGTGTGCAGAACGAAGGACCAGCTCCGAAAACGATGATCTGATCTCAAGTTGCGGGAGCCTGACCAATACAAAAGAATCAAGAAAGTTTTAGGAAAAAGTAAGTAATTTTCATACATTGTCCCAGCTAAATATTATTACTTGGATTAAGTTGCGGATTTTTGCCTTTAATATAGTACAGTGAAAGATACCAACTTTCATGTTCGTCCGCACAGTAAACGGACGTAGTAAAGATCTTTCTCTGTACACTTATTAACACCAAAATTTAAATGTATATTTTGGGGAGATAATTTTGGAAACATGATGAATTCTTTTTAGAACCAAAAAATTATTTCTGAAAAATTAAAAGGGTATGCATTGTAATGTTAAGGGAGAGAATGCTCAGCAGCTGATTAAACATCTGAACTCAGTAGTACAAGTGTGGCCCAAAAGAAAAACTTTTTAGGGTGTCACACACAGGTGATCCAGTGTATATCCTTGGGGGTGTTTCAATGTGTCAAACTTTATTAAAATAAGTAGATGTTCTTGTTTTGGCTATGTATACAATCATGTGCTCAGGTTGTCACTGGGGGTAAATTGAAAATTGGACCACACTTCCAAATAATCTTTCAAAATTTGCTTTCAGGGTTTATTTTTGTATATAATGATTATTTAGGAATTAAACTATACCTTTTATTGCAATCTCCATAGGGCTTCAAAAAGCTAAGACAGATGAGCCTATAAATCCAACACCTCCAACAAGACCCCCAGAACCACATGATGTAGAGGAACGTGAAGTTGAGGAAGTGGAAAGTGGCACCACAACAGGTCAGTGTCAAACAACACAGATGCAGGTTAATAGATGTAGGCCTACATATTCTATAGTTACATTATTTTTATTTTTTTAGGTGCTGTTCTGCCTGAAGACCCCGAAAAGTTTACAAGTCACAGTGCACAGATCCTGATCCAATATCTAATGGTCTTCTGTCGTGACCTCGAAAAAATAAAGGGAGACTTGATAGAGATCAGGCAAAATACCAAGCGGGTGGAGGAAAGGCTACAAAATATCATGGCTGTGCTTGGGCGGTTTTTAATTTTGAACACAAAAGAACGTTGAACTTGCTGTGTTTTTGCAGGTTTTTGTTTGTTTTCATCTTTAATGAATAGTACATGTTTAAATTTACATTAAAGTTTTTAAGATAGTTTAAGCATGGCTGTTCATGCGTTTTAGCCCCAAAAATATTTTTGATACATCTAAATTTAAAAGGAAGTTTAAGAAAAAAAATATATAATGGCTTCATTATGTAAATGTTGGGCAAAGTGAAATAATAAATGTTTTGTGTTTACACTGACAATGAAGGCTATTTAACAATGCTAAATACACATGGCACTACAAGTGGACTAGGTAAACCTACGAGTAACATAAAAGAATCAAAATCAAAAACACAATACAAAGATTTTCTCAAAGAAATGTTTTATTTTTACCAAAAATAAGTTTAAGCATCCACAGGCATATCAATGGCCCCTCTACCCACAAAATATTCGACATATTTTTGTCTCACATCACGTCCGGTTTGGGGGGCCAAGCCTGGACGGCCAGCTTCCAGGGCCACTAAATTTACATTGTCAAGTAATGAGGCCTCAGGCCCACTCAAAGAGAGGTAATTTGCAAAATGCACCCTCAAAAGATTATGGAGCACGCAACAAGTCATGACGACATGGTTCCATTTATAGGGGGCAAGGTGGATGGAGGTGAGGAACAGGCGGAATCAGCTGGCCATGATGCCAAAGACATTTTCCACCACCCTTCTTGCTCTGGCCAACCGATAGTTAAACACCCTCCTCTCAGGGGTGAGGGTGCGTTGAGGGAATGGCCTCATTAAATGGGGACCCAGGCCAAAGCCTCATCCGCTTAAAAAACAAATGGGAGTCCCTCCACATTCTGCTCCGCTGGTGGCAAGGCCAGCTCATCCGATAGGAGCCGTTCCCCAAACTCGGTCTGTGCAAACACTCCTCCATCTGACATCCTGCCATTCTTGCCAACGTCCACATACAGAAATTCGTAGGTGGCCGACACCACTGCCATCATGACGATGCTGTGGAACCCCTTACAATTGTAATAAAAGGATCCCGAATGGGGTGGTGGTATGACCCGAACATGCTTGCTGTCGATGGCCCCTCCACAGTTTGGAAAGTTCCATCGTTGGGCAAACTCAGATGCCACATTCTGCCATTCATGTGGCGTAGAAGGTAACTGTGGTGTTAAATTAAAAATAAATTAATACTTTGAGACAGAAACATTGCAAGCAGATTTAAGAAAACCATTCATGGCCAACATTAGGATAAACAGAAAAATTTAAACATTATTAGTAAGCACCAAAAAAGCAAAAAAAAAAAAAAATATTAGGGGGGGGGTTGAAGATGAGTTGGGGAGATCAAAAATCAAGGCTGTAGCACTCTGTATGAAGTTTAAAAATGTAACATTCCTATGCAATCTTTAGGGGGTGTTTAGGGTAAAGCACTACAATGGAGTAGAGAAAAAAAGAAATGGAAGTGACTAGGCTAGGTGGGTATGGCCCCAGGATAGCATGCTGGAGAGGTTAGCTAAGGAAAAATTTAATGTAGGCCTAAAAAAAACATCAAAAAATATAAACATGCATGGGGAGAAAGGGGACATTCCCTGCAGATAAGAAACATGGGAATTAGGGACTGATAAAAAAAATAAAAATATTAAGCAAGAAATACATACAATGTGATGTTTTAAATTAGAACACTTACCTTAATATAGTCCTCCTGCAAAACTTGAAGGATGGCAGAACAAGTCTCTGGTATAATGATCCCCAGAGCCTGGGGGGAGATGCCTGTTGAGAACTTGAGGTCCTGCAGGCTTCTCCCAGTTGCCAGGTATCGCAATGTGGCGATGAGCCTCTGCTCAGCAGTGATGGCTTCCCGCATAACGGTGTCCTGCCTGGTAATGTAGGGAGACACCAAAGCCAACAGATGCTGAAATACGGGGTCAGACATCCTGAGAAAATTCCTGTAATCCTCAGGATTATTCTCCCTGATCTCCCGCAACAAAGGCATGTGACAGAACTGGTGTCGCTGGAGCAACCAATTCTTGGTCCATGAACTCCTCCTCACCCTGTTCATGGCCTGGAGTCGGGATACAGCATGAACCCCTGCTCCAACTACAGCACAAACTCTATGACGAGTACGTAGCCGCAACATGGCTAGATAACGGTCGGCTGCTCAGAACGAACTAGAAGAACGCACGGAAGAACAGCAAGGCCTATAAAGAACAAGCTGAAAAACAGGAACGAGCAGACAAGAACGCACTGAATAAACAGATACGAACTAACTCCAAGCACTGCAAGACAGATACGAACCCACAAGCACAAACTGAACTCCACAAAACGATCTTCAAAGCACGAAGACTGAAAAGCGCGAATCGTCTCTCACCAAACTTTTACTAACACGCGGTAACACGAAATTAGCAAAAGCGTCCCAAAGGGTGGCGCCATTAGAACGGAACTTCCTCTTTATACTGTCGTCATACGTGTTGTACGTCAGTGCGCTTTGCTCAAGCGTTTTTTTTAATGAACGTGTGTATGCAAGACAGGCTTGAGAGGAAACAAGAAAAAAAACTAAGAGAAAAATGTTGGTTTAAAAAATGACATTTAAAACGATCGTGTGTACGCGGCATTACACATGGCTTACAAATGTGAGTCCTCAGAGAGCTTAGCCAAGCCGCTATTCCTGATTTGTAAAGACTCCTTACTGATGGAATAGTAGCGACTGATTAGCGTAGAGCATAGAATGGCACCAATATTTAAAAAGGGAAGCAACAGACCAGTCAGCCGAACATCAATAGTATGTAAGGAGTTTGAGGAAATGTTTAGGGGCTCCAATGGACAAACAGGCAGAATTTTTAATACAGAAGAGACATACTTTGTCTTAAAGTTACTTACCTGCCTATCCGCCCCTGTACAGTGAACTGCATGCATTCAGCTCACTGTAGAGATTGGACAATACTAAAATGAACTGCACTCCCGCTAATGCGTGGGAGTGACGCCCCCCCCACCCTGGCCAATGAAAGTGGCGTGCGATCGAGACCCGGAATCTGGCTGCCCAAAGACTTTAGCAGGCGGTGTGGAGCTTTATAAACTAAAGTCTATTGGAGTGGAGACAATTCTATGTACATTGTACACAGATAGAAGGTAGACATGTGCGCCGTCAATAAATTTGTTTCATATTAGAAGAAAATTTGTATTTTGTAATTCATGTCTGAAATTCAATTTGGATTTGTTTCGAAACACAAATTTTCATTAGATTTGTTAACTTTTCGTAACAATTACGAACATTCGTTATAATGAACTTAAAAAGCAAAAAATACCTTTCTCAATATGGCAGTCGTCGACTCATTATGCTCATTATGAGGGGCTCCCACCATCCCTGTGCTGTGCTGACTCCCTCCTGGGGCTGTACCCCTGCTGTGCTCATTATGAGGGGATCCCATCATCCCTGTGCTGTGCTGACTTCCTGGGTTTGTAGTAGCCCGTTAATTCGTAATTCGTGTTAGAAATTCAATTTGGATTCGTACGACATACGAAAGTTCATTAGGCTCGTTAACTTTTCATAACATTCGTTATAGAGGGCTGTACCCCTACTGTACTCATTATGAGGGGCTCCCACCATCCCTGTGCTGTGCTCATTATGAGGGGCTCCCACCAACCCTGTGCTGTGCTGTGCTGACTTCCTCCTGGGGCTATACCCCTGCTGTGCTCATTATGAGGGGCTCCCATCATCCCTGTGCTGTGCTGACTTCCTGGGTTTTTAACTTCATCATAACGAATAATCGTAATTATTATGACAATAATAAAACGATATTAAGGAACATTCTTATTTTGTCCAATTCTGAATCTCCCATCGACTACCAGTACCAGTTTGAGCAGTCTCCCACTCCCGAAATGAAATTCGTCAACTAATTTTTGTATTTCGTATAAAATTCGTAAAAATAGAAATTCGTATTTCGGATGCTTCCGAATGTACGAATTTTCGGAAATTCGTACGAATTTTCGATTTGTACGAAACGAATCGCACATGTCTAATAGAAGGCTGGCTTCAAGAACTGGTACAGAGAGTAGTAAAAAAATAATTCAACTTCAGAGTAGTTTTGTGTGATGTGTTTCAGGGTTTTGTCTTGGAGCCAATGCTGTTTGACTTGTTTATAAATGGAGTTGAGGTAGGAGAAGAGTTTAATTTTGATATCTACAAAGGAAACTAAACTATGCAAGTAAATAATCTAGGCACAGGATGTAGCAACAGTATCCTTATAAAATATGCAGAAGGGAGGTTACTTGGCAAGTGACATCCAGATGCAGATGTTGAAAATGCAAAGTTATTCATTGGGTGCTAAAATTTGCAGGCAACATACTAAATAGAAGGTGTTATACTGGAGGAATAAGTGATAGAAAACAATCTGGGGGTCCTTGTGGATCACAGACTTAGAAATAGCATGCAGTACCAGGTGGTAGGTAAGAAAGTTAGCAGAATACTCTCATGCTGTCAGGTCACCTGAGGCCAGGTGACAGATGCACATTGTTGGGGTCAGGAGTGCACCGCTAAGGTAGTGGACCCTATGGCTGACTGCTGCGGATGGAACTCTGGGTGGTTAAGGAAGGTAGGTTTACTGGAGCACAGGGATCCCACAGGGAGCTAGAGCCTAAGATTCCCCAGGGCGTGGAGTCTAAGATCCAGCAGGTGTTCACCAGAGCCTCTAGTGGTGAGGATGGACTGGGCTGCAACTGGATCCAGGTCGCGGCCCCCAGAGTCTCCCAGCTCCCGCTCACAGTAGACTATAGAGCAGTGGTTCTCAACTCCTGTCCTCAGGACCCACTAACAGGCCAGATTTTAAGTATTACCTTTGTGAGATGCAGACTAGAATACTGCAATCCCTGAGCAGCAAATTATATCACCTGTGATGCATTTCAGTTATCTTGCAAACCTGGCCTGTTGGTGGGCCCTGAGGACTGGAGTTGAGAACCACTGCTATAGAGGATAGAGGGGAAGCAGCAGCTCAGGATAACAAAAGATAGTAAGGGATAAGCCAAAGGTCAGAGCGACTAGCAGACAAGGATAAACAAGGACACGCCAAAGCTCAAGGTCACAAGCAGACAGCGATAGTCGAGAACAAGCCAAGATCGGTAAAACAGAGACAGACGTAGAGCACACAGCAAGTAGGAAACCGAACACACAAAAGCTTAACAAACAATGTTGATCAGCATGGCTGGCTTGCAGTGCACAGGTTAATATAGTGTTCCCTGATAGGGCCTGGGGTGGAGCCATGCTTAGAGGAGAGATTACTTAAGCAGCCAGGTGAGAGTGGCTGGCCTCTAAAGCAGAACACATGGAGGGGAGGTAAGCTTACAGACAAACATTACTGCATAACCATGACACATGCATTAAGAAAAAAAAAAATTTTCAAGGGATAAATTGATATTTTACCCCTGGTTACCTGGATACTGGTTAGACTGGGGACTGGAGGACATCGGGTATGAGGGACAGTTAAGTCAATTATATTTACCTTGGAGAAGAGATGCCTAAAGTGGTTGTAAAGTCAGAAGGTTTTTTATCTTTATGCATTCTATACATTAAGATAAAAAGCCTTCTGTGTGCAGCAGCCCCCCTCAGCCCATCTAATTACCTGAGCCCCCTCTCTATCCAGCGATGTTGTAGGAATGTCTCGGCTGCCCAGGACTCCCCTAATCATTGGCTAAGACAGCAGTGTGGCACCATTGGCTCTCGCTGCTGTCAATCAAAGTCAGTCAGCCAATGAGAGGAGAAAGGGGGGGCAGGCCGTGGCTCTGTGTCTGAATAGACATACGGAGCTGTGACTTGGCTCGGGTACAAACTGCTTGCTGTGGGGGCACTCAACAGGAGGAAGGTGCCAGGAGAGCCGAAGAGGCACATGAGAAGAGGAGGATCTGGGCTGCTCTGTGCAAATCCACTGCACAGTGGTCAGTATGACATGTTTGTTATTTTTACCTAAAACAAACTGAGACTTTACAATCACTTTAAGAAGACTCACAATCACTATCTACAAATCATTCATTGGTGATTGGAAAGACTGCAACAAACTTTTTAATCTTAATTTTAATCTTAGGTTCCTGACGAGGGCATGCAGTCACAGTTTGAAAGAAGGAGAGAAGGTTTAATCTGAAATTGTGTAGAGGGTACTTTACTGTTAGAGCAAAAACATGTGGAACTCCCTTATCCAGTTGGTGCTATCAGCTCTGAGTGTTGAAAAATTCAAAAACCTTCTAGATGTGTTTCTCAATGGGCACACTATATAAGGGTATGTATACTGTGCTCTTATGCCTCATACACACGACCGTTTTTCTCGGCAGGAAAAAAAACAAATTTTTTTCTCAAATCTGTCTTGCATACACACGTTCAGGCCAAATACCCCCCATTCAAAGCGCAGTGACGTACAACACGTACGACCGGACTATAAAGGGGAAGTTCCATTCAAACTGTGCCACCCTTTGGGCTGCTTTTGCTGATCCTCGTGTTAGTAAAAGTTTGGTGAGAGACTATTTGCGCTTTTTAGTCTTCGTGCTTTCCGGATCGTTTTCCGTCTGTTCAGTAGGTGCTTGTTGGTTCGTATCTGTCTTTCAGTGCGTGTAGTGAGTTCGTATCTGTTTTTTCAGTGCGTTCTTGTCCACTCGTTTCTGATTTTCAGGTCGTTCTTCATAGGCCTTACTGTTCTTTCTCCAGCGTGACCAATTCTGTCACATGCCTTTGCTGCGGGAGATCCAGGAGAATAACCCTGATGATTACAGGAATTTTCTCCGGATGACGGACCCCGTTTTTCACCGTCTGTTGGCTTTGGTGTCCCCCTATATCACAAGTCAGGACACCGTCATGCGGGAAGCCATCACTGGCGAGCAGAGGCTAGTCACCACGTTGAGCTACCTGGCGACTGGGAGAAGTCTGCAGGACCTGAAGTTCTCAACAGGCATCTCCCCCTAGGCTCTGGGGATCATTATTCCAGAGACCTGTTCTGCCTCATCCAAGTCCTGCAGAAGGACTATATTAAGGTAACTTTTCTTCTTTAACATCACATTCCATGTATTTAATGTTTGCTAATGTATTGTATTTCTTTCATCATTCCCAAATTACCATGATTGTAATATGCTGTGAATCCTTTGTCCTCATGCATGCTGTAAGCTTTTAATGCTCCTTTTTTGGCCTTCATGCATATTTCCCTTCACACACCTCTTCAGCATGCTATCCTTGGCCCATACACACCTAGCCTAGTCACTTACCAATGTATTTTGTCAGCTCCATTGTAGTGCTTTTCCCTAAACACCCCCTAAAATGTGTACAAGTGTATTTCTTATCATTAAATTCAGACAGAGTGCCAGAGCCTTTATTTTTGAGGACCCCAAACTCATCTAGAACCCCCCACCCTCAAATTTTTAAAATGGGCCATCAGAGGGGGTGTGGAATCTGAGAAGTGGACCTTATATTTTTGTCTTTAAATACTCCTTAAAATAAATGTTATACTGATGTTGGCCAGGAATGTTTTTGCATAATCTGCTTGCAATGTTATGTGCAAAAGTACTAATATATTTTTTTCTTGTTTGACTCCACAGTTTCCTTCTACGCCACAGGAATGGCAGACCGTAGCCTCCCAGTTTGCCCAGCGGTGGGACTTTCCCAACTGCAGGGGGGGGCAATAGACGGGAAGCGCGTCCGCATCGCCCCACATCGTCCCACCACCCCATTCATGGTCTTACTACTATAACTGCAAGGGTTTCCATAGTATAGTGATGATGGCGGTGGTGTCGACGACATATGATTTTCTGTGTGGAATCTGAGAAGTGGACCTTATATTTTTGTCTTTAAATACTCCTTAAAATAAATGTTATACTGATGTTGGCCAGGAATGTTTTTGCATAATCTGCTTGCAATGTTATGTGCAAAAGTACTAATATTTTTTTTTCTTGTTTGACTCCACAGTTTCCTTCTACGCCACAGGAATGGCAGACCGTAGCCTCCCAGTTTGCCCAGCGGTGGGACTTCCCCAACTGCAGGGGGGGGCAATAGACGGGAAGCGCGTCCGCATCGTCCCACCACCCCATTCATGGTCTTACTACTATAACTGCAAGGGTTTCCATAGTATAGTGATGATGGCGGTGGTGTCGACGACATATGATTTTCTATATGTGGACGTGGGGAAAAATTGCAAGATGTCCGATGGCGGTGTCTTTTCCAAGACGGAGTTCTCCCGATGTCTATTGCCGCATACACACGACCGTTTTTCACGACGTTAAAAATGCCATTTTTTAAATTGGGCATTAAAAACGATCGTGTGTAGGCTCCAGAGCATTTTTAACAACGTGAAAAATGGCATAAAAAAATGAGAACCTGCTCTATTTTTTCACGTTGTTTTTCACGTCGTTCTTTTTAACGTTGTGAAAAACTGTAGTGTGTATGCTTTTACGAGGGGAAAAAAACGCGCATGCTCAGAATCAAGTATGAGACGGGAGCGCTCGTTCTGGTAAAACTAGCGTTCGTAATGGAGAAAGCACATTCGTTACGCTGTAACGGACTGAAAAGCACGAGGCTGAAAAGCACGAATCGCCGCTCAACAAACTTTACTAACATGAAGGGTGGCGCCATTCGAACGGAACTTCCCCTTTATAGTGCCGTCGTACGTGTTGTACGTCACTGCGCTTTGCTCAAGCGTTTTTTTTCATGAACGTGTGTATGCAAGACAGGCTTGAGAGGAAACAAGAAAAATCACGTCGAGAAAAACTTTGTTTTTTAAAATGACATTAAAAACGTACGTGTGTACGCGGCATATGGAGTGGTGGCCTGGCATTGCCACCTGCGTCAGACAACGTTGAGGGACTACCGTTTGTTTTTGTGGCAGATGAAGCTTTTGGGCTTGGAAACCATTTGATGAGGCCATTTCCCCAAAGGACCCTCACCCCTGAGAGGAGGGTGTTTAATTATCAGCTGGCCAGAGCCAGAAGAGTGGTCAAAAATGCGTTTGGCATAATGGCCAGCCGGTTCCGCCTGTTTCAGACATTAATTAATCTTGCAGAGTATAAACTCAACCATATAGTAATGGCATGCTGTGTTCTGCACAATCTTCTAAGGGAACATTCGCCAAATTACATGGCATCAGTTGGGCCTGAGGCCGCACTGTAGGACCAAATTCCAGTCCCGGCCCTGGAAGCTGTCCGTACTGGCTTGCCCCCCCAAAGCCCCCGTGATGTGTGGCAAAAATATGTTGACTATTTTATGGGTAGGGGGGAAATTGCTATGCCAGAAGAATCTTGATTTGTATTAAAATAAAATAAAAATTTGTCCTGAAAACATCTTGAATTTTATTTACTGCTTGTGTTTCTTTTAGCTGTCTCCTAGGTTCTCCTAGTGCACTTGTAGTGCCAAGTGGATTTGCCTTTATTAAATAACCCCCATTGTCACTGTAAACACCAAATTACTTTAAATACTGGTATTGAGCATAGAAAGAAGAAGCCACACATTGTAGATTTTCAACATTTTACTCCGTGCACATTCACATGTGCGTTATAAAACATTATTTACAAATATATACAACTGGTTTTACTTAACTTTTTTGGGGGGTTTAGTTTGCATTAACAGCCATGTTTAAAAAAAAATGGGTAGGACTGGAAGAGAGCCTGAGCAAAACTGGATTGGGACGAATAATATGGGTCCCAAAGCAATATAGGGGCCTAACGCAAGATATACCATCAATAACAAAAGAAACCTTTAGAATATGGGAAAAAGTGAGTAAAACAAAAATGTGGCAGTATGGCAGTCCATTGTTGCCCCTCACGGGAACGGACTACTTCCCACCGGGTAAAAGGGGGGGCCTGTACCTGGGATGGACAACTTCGGACAGCCTAAAACTGAAAGATGTTCTGAAAGGGAATGGCTTGTGCTCAATTTTAGAACTACGGGAGAAATATGGAACCACATCGTGGGACACCTGGAGATATAGGCAACTCCAACATTTTGTAAACACCTTACCGAGACCCCTACGTTCCATGAGAGAGCTGAACCCATGGGAAAAACTTATAGACCAGGGAGGAACAGGAAGACAGGGGATATCAAATATATATAGGTTAATGTTATCTACATTGGGCCGGAGCCAATGAGAGTACTAGAGAGCTGGGAAATAGAACTAAACCAGACTATAACAGGAAAAAAGAAAAGACAGATTTTAGATTATGTTCATTCTACATCAATAGATGCGAAAGTAAAAGAGATGAACTACAAGCTCCTAACTAAATGGTACTATGTCCCAATAAAAATCCATAGGATAAATAAAGAGATATCACCCTTATGCTGGAGAGAATGCGGGAGGGAGGGAACACACGGCCATATATGGTGGTATTGCCCTCTGATACAGGTGTTTTGGAAAGAGATACTGAGAATGATAAAAATGATTAGTGGACTGGAGGTGAAACAAGACCCCTGGTGTTGTTAGTTCCACAATACGGGGGGTAACAAGGAAAAAATACAGAATGGCACTAGTCCCATATCTATTGAACGGAGCGAAAGCGCTAATACCGAGAAAGTGGAAAATATAAAATGCTCCATCAGTAAAGGAATAGTTGAGAGAGGTGGATAAAATCAGATTAATGGAGGAATTGCTGTCAATACAAAATGAGTGCAGACCAAGATTCAACAAGATATGGAGGGGCTGGAGAGAGTTCAAGGAATCAGAGATATATATTGACAGCATAAAAGAGTGAGAGCTGGGGGAGACTTGTCCCTTGAGCTTATCTTTTGAGGTTTTTTTTTTTTTCTTTTATTTCCCCCTCTTTATACATACACTAAAAGAGGGATCTTAATGAACTTAGGAGTAATGATAAACAAAGGGCACTAGCACTGGAGTTCATGAATTATGGGATAAGAGGTTCACAATGGAAAATTAATACATGAAGGGGATGGGTTCCCCCCCACCTTTTTTTTCCCTTACACTTAGAGGAGTTCATCCCTTTTTTCATATTTCACTCCACATAGGTTTCTTCCCTATATCAATATAGCCACCCCACACTCACATTTATCCCCTAGCTTCGTATACAATTCACCTTTACACTTTAACAATTTTTTTTTTGTTTTGTGCTCTTATTTTTACACTTTTATTGTTTATTCACCAATCACTGCACACCATACACTTTTATTTTAAAGGACATAAACACTAGAGTTTTAGCACATAACACATCAGGGGGAGAGTATGGAGGATCTTGTCCTCTCTCCCCCCTTTCCTTCTTTTTCTTTTTTTTCCCTCTCTTCTCTCCCTCTCTCTCTGGTATCCCTTGTCTGTGGACCTCTCTCCCTCCCTCCCGCCCGGCCCGGCTCCTCTGGGGGCGGGGGGTGGACAGATAGGGAGGTATGGGTAAAATATAGCATAGTAAATTATAGCATCGCTAGACGAGTCCACCTTTAGTAAACATCCGTATAGAAGGGAGTACATACGTCAAAGAGGGGTGAGATAGAGGGGCAGGAGAGGAGGAGGGGGTAGATCTCCAGGTGTTCGGACGGTGGGGGTCCCTCGGTTAGGTTTTATATGGGATGTGTAGATCATCTACTATTAACTATCTTTCTCCTTTTTTTTTGTTCTATTGGTAATGGGATATATTGAGACCGTATATGTGTGTTATGTATTGTATTATGTATGTTATGTGATGTTGGAAAATCAATAAAGAAAATTTGAAACAGTAAAGGTAAATCTAAAGAAAATCCAACAACAAAAGTTGTATAGTGTGCATCCAGCTTTACTGTACAAAGACCAACAATCTTAACCAAGAAAAAGTATTAAACCAATTTTCTTGTTAAAAAAAAAAAAACAGGCATGTTTCAAAACATAACATACAAAACTCTGGAACTTACAAAGTTCAACGTAAAAAATGTGAAGGCAGTATCAGACATTATAGTATGTCAAAAATGTGTTGCTGTTGCACCAAAATTATGAGGCAAAATGGGTATTTCCCTCCTGATCCCATGTCTAATGTCAACATGTGCTATCTCCCATCATGGGGGATCAATGGACGTGTTTTGAGGGTGCAACCCCTTCCTCTCACCTACTTGAGTTGCGAGGAAGGGGTTGCACCCTCAAAATGTGTACATTGATTTCCCCTGATGGCAGATAGCACATGTTGACACACTGTGTGCATCTTCAAAATTTGACGATATAAAAAAATAACATTGTTGTAACATTTTGAACAAAAACACAAAATGGTGTCATGTTGGGCTCTTTAGATTCTCCCTAATATATCAATCATGTTCTTCAGTTTTTGTTCAAAATAATTCATTCTTTCCCTTATGATGTCAATTTTCCTATTGCACACCATGATGTCCTATATTAAAATTTGTGCACTTGCACTCGTGAAAGGAGGAGCTTGTTGGTCCACAAGCAGCACATCACCTAAAATAAAGAAACCCACCAAGTATTATAAATATGCAGGCATACATCTATTACCTGAATCTGTGGTGTCAGACACTGACCTGTTATGGTGACAATTTCCACCACTTCCTCCACCTCTCCTTCCTCCGCCTCTCCTTCCTCCACCTCTCCTTCCTCCACATCCTCAGGTTGGGGTTCTCTCTGTTCTTTAGGAGGTGTGGGGTTCCTGGTGTCCTCTGAGTGGTGTCCTCCGAGTCTTTGCTCCCCTATGAGAATGAAAAAAAAGGTATACTTAGCACACAGATATTTGAGGGCAGAAATAGGAATATGAAACATTGCTTGGAAGTGGGGTACAATTGTCTGTTTTGGCATCGTTCCAAGCTGAAAACATGATTTTTTCCCTTACCAAAGCTGGAATACTTAACTTTTTTGACAATTTTCACACATGGAGACACCCCAAGTATCCACAGGAGCAACTGTGTGGGACACCCTAAAAAGGTTGTTCTAGTGTCCCACACTAGTGCTCCAGAGTCCAGATGTGTAAACATCTGCTGAGTGTCCTCTCCTTTACACTGAATCAAGTTTGCATTTCATTCTAGTTACAAACACATCTAGACAACAATGTACTAAACTTATTTTCAGACAAATAGACATTACCAAATGTAGTTAACCCTGTATCTGCCAAAACATTGTATTATTAGTGGCCGAATGAACAATGTTTACTACGACCGATTACTGTGCCCACGAGCCTGCAAGCTGCCATTTTCAACTGTACAACAGTAAGGAAAAGCACATGGAGCAACATGCAAGTAATAATAATAATAGGAACAATGGACAAATACTTTTTTTAAGCATTCTCTTGATCCTTCTGTACTGGTCATTCTCCTTTAGTTTCAGGTTTGACCAGCGTTTCCTCAATTGCTTCTGAGATCATTGTACCCCAAAATTCCTGTGCAGTCTTCTCACAACTTTATTCATGATCTTGGCCTTTCTCAAATTAGGGTTCTTGTACAGTCCATGCTTGCCATCATAATCCGTCCTCTTCAAAATGTCCACCATCTCCGCCATCTCTGCAAAGGACATATTTGAGGCCTTATATCTCCTCCTTGAGCGTGACGTTTCTGGCTTCATGCTTCTCTCGTCGTTAGTGAAATTATGAGACACCTGCTGTGACTCCGCCATGTCGTCTCCCACTGTGCGCCGAAAGAGAAGGGGCGGCGAATAGTCTAGAAAGAACGTCATGGGCCGGCGACGTGTGCAGAGTTTCACGCATGCGCAGTGTATATAAAGCTAACACGCATGTGTTGTACCTACGTTCTGTTTGAGATTGTGGCCTGTATATGGGGATAAAGATTAGTAGAGTCTGGACTGACATGAGTATTTTTGTCTTGTTTTTTTCAGAAAGAATGAATGTTTTTGAAGATCATGATTTTATGTGCGAGTTCCTGGACAGGTACAGGGAGCTGCCTGCTTTGTGGGAAACAAAAAACTCCATCAACAAAAAAAGAGGAGCAAGGAAGGCAGCGCTGGAGAACCTGCTGCAATTTGACCAGACACGGGTCCCCACTGCAACCATCCATGATGTGGACACTAAAATTGGGACCTTGAGGGGCACATACAGGAAGTATCGCAATAAAGTCCTGGAATCACAGAGGTCAGGAGCAGCAGCAGCGGATGTTTAGGTACCCAGTCTGTGGAACTACAACAAATTGCACTTTCTGGATGACCATCTGGAAGTGAGGCCATCACTTTCTACCCTTCCCTCCAGCCTTCCCTCCACCCTTCCCTCCAGCCTTCCCTCCACCCCAGCTGAGCCTTCTGAGGACCAACCTGGGATCCTAGAAGAACCAGATGCACACATCTGGAGCCAGGTATAGTATTTTTCTAAAGATTTCTTGTCCTAAAATTAATGATGTGAAATAGATGTTACTATTGATAACAAATTAATGTTTGAACAAAAAGTGTTTTACATATCAATAGACAGTAGTGGCCAAAAATGATTGGGACAAGAATGAAAAATGCTGGGGTCAGAATGATAGTCTTTTCTATTTATTAACATTCAATTTGCAACAGTCATGAGATGAAAATTGTGTGTGATTGATGAACGAAAAATTAAAACTATGTCCCTTTTTTATACACAGGAAGACCTCAGCCAGGATGAGGGGCTGGAAAGTGGCAGGCAGGAGGAGGCCGGGCCCAGTGGCAGCCAGGAGGAGTCCGGGCCCAGTGGCAGCCAGGAGGTGGCCGGGCTCAGTGGCAGCCAGGAGGTGGCCAGGCCCAGTGGCAGCACAACATCACAGATGCCTCGCCTTCCAACAAGAAGGGCCAAGAGGGGTAGGTACACGGAGGAGGAAGCACTTTCCCTCATTTGGGATGCTACTGCGGTCCTTAGAGAACCCCCCACCACTCAAGAGGGCTATGCCGCCCTAATGGCAGCCAAAATGCAGGAGAAGGAAACGGGCCAACGCCTCCTCTGTGAGACCATAATATTTAAGGCCATAAACAAGGGTTTGATGGGCCAACTTACCCAATATACTGACCTTTCGTAGGTCGGCCATCCTCCTCCACCTCCTCCACCTCCTTCTCCTCCTCCTGCCACAAGATCACCTCCAGAGCCACAGGCTCCAAGGAAGCGTGCAGGGAAGGCTGCAGAGAAGGCTGCAGGGAAGGCTGCAAAGTAGGCTGCAGGGAAGACTACAAAGAAGTCTAGAAAGTGATGGCCTGGCTTCAGTCTGGTCTGACAGAAGACGCAGGCTGTTGTAGTACCACAGACTGGGGACATATATGTCATCTGCTGCTGTTCCTGATCTCTGGGAGTCCAGGACTAGATTGTGCTCCCAATTGTATGTGCTTCTCAAGCTCCCAATTTTAGTTTTCTATTATTTGATGTGTGCTCTGGGGTCCAAAGGCTGCATAAATTGCAGAAGGTTCTCCAGCGTTGCCTTCCTCTTTATTTTATTATGAGCCAGAATAAATGGAATTTATTTTTACAGTAAATACTTGCCTATGTGTTTTCCTTCAAAAAGGACAGTTTGGTTGTGAGTAGGCAGGTATATTTCAAAAATACAATGTCAAATTAACAAGGGACACCAACCAATCTCCTCAAGGGTAAAAAATACAAGATAATAATGTTGTTGTGGTAACTTGACACACAAAACTAATAAAAATATATATGGAGATCAGTAGAAATTATTTTCAAAATAATACACAAAAATGCAGATCTTGATTAAAGTTTAAAAAACAAAAGACAATAAAAAAAATAAAAACATTATTATGGAGATCTGGCTTTCAAAAACAAAAGATTATTCATGAGATCCCGAGAAATAATAAAGAAACAAGTTTGTCGGAAAAAAAGAATGCGCTGCATTAAACGATGCAATCATTTTCAGCGTGACGAATGTGCTATCTCCATTACGAGCGCTAGTTTTACCAGAACGAGCGATCCCGTCTCATACTTGATTCTGAGCATGCATGTTTTTTTTCCCCTTGGAAAAGCATACAAACGGCCGTTTTTCCCGAAGGGAAAAAGTCCGCCGGGAATCCCGACGGGGAAAAAGAAAGCTGGTTCTCTTTTTTTTGTCCCACCAATTTTCTCGGCGGGAAAACTGCGATGGAGCATACACTCGGCCGGTTTTCCTGGCCAAAAGCTCTCATGGCAGTTTTCCCAACGGGAAAACCGGTCGTGTGTACGAGGCATTAGAAGACTGAAACCGATACACCAACACACACACACACGCTGGACTGGATGGACCTGGGTTTTTCCCACCTTATCTACTATCTAACTATATATTAATTGAGTCATAGTATCAGCTATGGAATTCTTGACCTAGTGTTCAATAAAAGAGTCATCTATAACTCATGTAAGATTTGTAAGATTTGGGTGTAATTGGTAGCTAAATTATACACCAAGGAGGCAACACCCCTTACTTCCAGGAACATTACAATAATTGTTTGCTAAAAAGTTTCCTCTATAAAATAAATGTCAGGTTTGGTGAAAATCAAACTGGTTTTTCAAGAGATTCACCTCCCCCTTTACAAGCAGGAAACAACTTGGGTATAAAAGCATCAGGTTCAACGCCGTCATAACAGAACTTCTTATTCCTTTGAGCTAACTTTGAACTTACTTGCTAACACCAGCCAACAACAATGTCTTCAACTAAAGGAGGATCTCATGGACATCATGAACACCATGAACAACATCAGCATCAAAAACATCATGATCAGAAGTGCCAGGACCGTAAGTAGCTTTTTATACTTATAAAACCTTTCAGAAAGTGGAAAAATTTACGATTGGCCTTACACTGTTTTGGTGTCTACAACATGATGTGTTAATTTAAATCCACGAGTCCCATGCCAAAAATAAAAATACAATAACATAACTCTAAGGGGTTTTTAATATAAGAGATAACTTCATAAGGACTTGTAAAGAAATCTAAATTAATATGCCTGTTTAATAGAAACCGTGCTTCAGCATGTTCAGCTATTTTATGTAAGAATACATTTTAATTAATCACCAGCAGCAAGTGCATTATAGGTTTTAAGTGCCGTCTAGTGTCTAGTGTCTTTTCCATTCATTTGTGTCATACAAATATGCTGCTGTAAGTCTAATTATCAGATATCAAAGATATAGAACTATTTGCTACTAGACACTTTTATCAAATTCAGCTTTTAGTGTTTTCTTTTTAATTGTTCTTTAAACCTTTATATATTATCATTAACAGTAGTGATCTAAGGCCTAAAATACATATGGCTTCATAAAAAATAACCCTACTTTTTCCTTTTCAGCATGCAAACCAGTGCCGCAATGTCAGGACCAAAAACCAAAGTGCCCTACACCTGGTGAGTTAGTAAACAGCAAAAATACTTTACATATGTCATTTTTATGTATTCAGCTGGAATATATTGCCATTATGTTTTTTATAGAAACAATTATGTGGAACACATCAGTGATAATTAATTTTCACTTTGCTTAGTCAACTTTTATATGAGATCGGTCACAGCTTACTTATTGTTATAGTATTACTAAAGGTAAAACGTTTTTAGATATGGACACAGTGGTGGGGGGTTCAGATCTCTGTCAGGTTTTTATTACTGTCTGTGTCCTCATTAGTGAGATTCACTCTCTCCAATAATCCTGATCATCATTGTCACTGGGATTAAATATAAGGGTAGATCCAAAAAATTTTAATTGCCACCAAAACAAGAATAGAGGAAAAATCTTTCAATGGGGACACTTTCCCATACCATCTAATGTAAATACTTTTCCTTTTCAGAATGCAAGCCAGTGCAGCAATGTCAGGACAAAACACCAAAGTGCCCTAAGCCTGGTAAGTCAGTAAACATCAAAAATCATTTACAAATGTAATATTTGCCATTATATTTTTGTGAAAAGAATTATGTAGTACACATCAGTGGTAAATCAATTTCATTGCATTTATGGCAACTTATACAGCGGGTAAAATATGTATTGAACAAGTCACCATTTTTCTAGGTAAATAGCCGGTAATAACCCATGCAATCCATACTGTGACAGCAGGAAGGTAAAGTCACCTGGTTGCATCCAGGGGGGTAGATATATTTCGCCCAGATTCAGGCTTTACGCCGATTTGTACAACTAGGTGGAGAGTTGTATAAGGCTAGTGTGCTCATGGATGACTCATACCTCTAGGGAGAGGGCTGGGCGTCGTGCAGACAGGGAGTTGATGAGACCAGCTGAACCTTGTCAGCTCATTTAGGCCTCTATAAGAAACTCCCAGATTCATTAGATGTTAGCTCATGCCTGGAACCAGACCTGTGTGGACTGTCTAGGGAGAGTGAACCCCTGTGCGGTGAGGCAAAGCCTGTGTGGCTATTTGTTTGGACTTTTACTAAACCAGGGACTTAGGGACTAGGACAGCACTAGGCTGATCCCAGTTGTTAGTTTAGGAAACCTGCATGTTTAGTCAGAGGTCAAACTGACCAGGATTTATTTTGTTTGTTTCTTTTTGGCTTTGCTGTGTTTTTGTCACTGTACATAGAGAAATAAACCGCACCTTTTGATTTTGAAAACCACAACCTCCGTCTGCTGGCCCTGTTTTTGTGTGGGGAGCCCAACCAGGGGGTCACACACACCCGCTACCGAGTTAACCCCCTCACAGTTGGTGGAGAACCAGTGGCAGTTTTTTTAAGCCAGCATGGAGGAGATACTGAAACAGCTGGCTCTAGCAAATGCCAATCAACAGCAGACAAATGCAGGTTTGCAAAGGAGCCTTGCAGCCCAGCAGCAAGCTCATCAACAAGCCCAGCAGCAATCTGAGGCCCGCTTCATAGACCTGTTACAGAAGCAAGAGCAGAGACTACAACAAATGGAAGCAGTAATGCAGCAACGTCCGCAGACCAGTGAGGAAAGCCGTCCCACTAATACCGCGTCCTTTGGGGTGAGTCGTTTATTGACAAAAATGACTGGAGAGGATGATCCAGAGGTATTTTTGACCACATTTGAAAGGACTGCTGAAAGAGAAAAGTGGCCTGAGGAGCAGTGGGCTGGACTGGTGGCTCCTCTGTTAACTGGTGAATCGCAGAAGGCTTACTATGACCTAGAGCCTGACCAAGCAAAAGACTATGTGATGCTAAAAGCTGAAATATTGGCAAGGCTGGGTGTCACCCTGGCTGTCCGGGCTCAGCGTGTGCATAACTGGACTTTCCAGCTTGGAAAACCCCCCAGGTCTCAAATGTATGATCTCATTCACCTGAGCAGGAAGTGGCTACAGCCAGAGACTTTGTCCGCACCGGAGATTGTGGAACGTGTTGTGATGGATCGTTTCTTGAGAGCTCTTCCTACCGCCATTCAAAAGTGGGTAAGCCACGGAGACCCAGAAACGGCCGGTAAACTTGTGGATCGTGTAGAGAGATACTTGGCTACAGAGAACCTGACGGCCTCTTCCAGAGACTCTCGGACTTTCCACCCTAAGACCAGACCATCCCCAGGGGCGGATAAGAGGATTCCAAGGGGTGAGGGTGGAGAGAGTGAGAGGGTGGGAGCTCTACCCCAAGTTTGGCGAGAACAGCCTGGGAAATCAGCGGCTCAAGAGGCCGCAAGAAGGATCGTTTGCTACCGCTGCCGGCAAGCGGGACATATTGCAGCCAATTGCCCGGTTGTGGAGGAACCCATGCAGTGTGACTTTCTGACGGGCAGACGTCAGTCGCTGTGTGCGACAGTCGCATGCACTGCCATTCGAGGAACTGAGAAACATTTATGCAAAATGTGTGTTAATGGTAGAAATGTTGTGGTATTGTTGGATTCAGGTAGCCTTGTGACCCTGATAAAGGCTGAGTTAGTTAAAACAGAGGTCTCTGGGAATAGCAAGGTAGCTGTTATTTGTGTGCATGGGGACACCCGAGAGTATCCAGTGACTACAGTGTGTTTCGAGACCCCCAAAGGTACCCTCTCTCATCCAGTGGGCTTAGTATCTCAGTTACCGCATGACGCCATTGTGGGAAGGGATTTTCCGAAGTTCTGGGAACTGTGGGATGATCCTGAGCCCCCCACTGGTGCCCCTATGTACCAGGAATGTGATAGCCAGAACTCCTCTGAGAGTGGTGAGGACTCTCCAGAATTTCCCTTGTCAGTATTGGCAGGGGAGACTCAAGAAACTGGAGAGGAGCCCACCTCCTCAGACGAAAACCTACCGTCTGTGGAGTTTTCTGATCTGGAGGTTCACAGGGAAAATTTTGCCACAGAACAGTTAAAAGACCCCGCCCTAATAAAGGCACGGGAAAACGTAGTGGAAATAGATGGCGAGTTAGTGAACCCAGATAATACCTGCACTTACCCATACTTCAGCGTAGAGAAGGACCTACTGTATCGGGTGGCAAAAAGGGCAGAAGAAACCGTTGAGCAGCTGGTGGTGCCCAAACCTTACAGGAAGTTGGTGTTGGAGTTGGCCCATGGGCACATTCTTGGAGGTCATCTGGGGACAGAGAAAACCCGAGAGAGGGTATTACAGAGATTCTATTGGCCTGGGGTGATGAAGGACATAGAAAATTATTGTTCCTCCTGCCCTGTGTGTCAGAGGTCGGCCCCGATGCCACATTTCCGTAGCCCGCTGGTCCCTCTACCCATCATTGAGGTCCCGTTTGAGAGAATCGCAATGGATTTGGTAGGTCCTATAATCAAGTCCGCTAGGGGGCACCAGTACATATTGGTTATAATGGACTATGCCACCCGTTATCCAGAAGCGATCCCTCTCAGAAATACCTCGGCCAAAACCATAGCCAAAGAGCTATCTCTTGTTTTTAGCCGGGTGGGTATTTGTAAAGAACTGCTTACGGACCAAGGTACACCCTTTATGTCCCGGGTTATGAAAGAGCTGTGTAAATTGTTCAAAGTGACGCAATTGCGTACATCTGTGTATCACCCCCAAACCGATGGGCTGGTTGAAAGATTCAACAAAACCCTAAAACAAATGTTGAAGAAAGTGGTGGATAGAGATGGAAAGGATTGGGACTGTCTACTTCCTTATTTGATGTTTGCTATTAGGGAGGTGCCCCAATCCTCTACGGGATTCTCCCCCTTTGAGTTACTGTATGGGAGACACCCAAGAGGGCTGTTGGATATTGCCAAGGAAACTTGGGAAAGTGAGAGTTCTCCCCACAGGAGTGTGATTGAGCATGTCGCCCTGATGCAAGATCGAATTGCACAGGTAATGCCCATCGTGAAGGAACATTTGGCCCAAGCGCAGTTGGCACAGCAGAGAGTGTACAACCGTGGAGCAAAGACCCGTACCTTTTCCCCGGGGGATAGGATATTGGTACTTGTCCCTACGGTTGAAAGTAAATTCCTTGCCAAATGGCAAGGCCCCTACGAGATAATGGAAAAAGTGAGCGAAGTGAATTACAAGGTCAGACAACCAGGAAGGCGAAAGCCCGAACAGATATATCACGTTAATCTGTTGAAAGCCTGGAGGGATAGAGAGTCCCTAGTCGCAGAAACTTGGTCACCAGCTCAAACTGGTTGCGTGATTCCGGAGGTTGGAATAGCAGCCACCTTGTCACAACCCCAACAACAGGAGGTTAAGGAGTTTGTGCTTCGCAACAAGGAGGTGTTCTCTGAGCTGCCGGGACAAACATCTGGGGTAGAGCATGATATTATTACCCCGCCCGGTGAAAGGGTGAAGTTAAAACCCTATCGGATCCCAGAGGCCCGACGGGAGGCAATACGGGAGGAAGTACAGAAAATGCTGAACTTAGGGGTGATAGAGGAGTCCCAAAGTGATTGGTCTAGTCCCATTGTGTTGGTGCCTAAACCGGATGGGAGCTGGCGATTTTGTAACGATTTTCGTCAGTTGAACAAAGTTACAAAATTTGACACCTACCCCATGCCACGTATAGATGAGTTGATCGACCGGCTGGGAACAGCCCGATACATGACGACTCTTGACCTCACAAAAGGGTATTGGCAAATTCCCCTGGCCAAGTCGGCCAAAGAGAAAACCGCATTTGTAACCCCAGACGGGGCGTTCCAATATAAGAGAATGCCGTTCGGGTTACAGAATGCGCCGGCCACATTCCAGCGGAAAATGGACCAGATGCTGAGGCCCCATCGGAAGTATGCTGCGGCTTACCTGGATGACGTAATTGTCCATAGCACAGATTGGGCCTCACATCTGCCAAAAGTGCAAGCAGTCCTGGACTCTGTTCGGGAAGCGGGGTTTACGGCTAACCCCAAGAAGTGTACCATTGGGCAGGAGGAGGCCAAATATCTTGGGTACACCATTGGCAGGGGAGTAATAAAACCCCAACTCAACAAAGTCGAGGCCATCCAGAGTTGGCCACGTCCCAACAGCAAGAAGCAGGTACGAGCCTTTCTGGGAATCGCGGGTTATTATCGGCGCTTCATTCCCCACTTTGCTTCTAAGGCTGTGCCCCTTACCAACCTGACGAAAGGGAAAGGGTCGGTCATGATTAAATGGACCCCCGAGGCTGAGGCAGCATTCCAATTCTTGAAACAAGCCTTATGTAGCCAGCCAGTGTTGTACTCACCCGACTTCTCTAAAGACTTTGTCGTACAAAGTGATGCGTCAGATGTGGGGTTAGGAGCAGTATTGTCCCAGGTCTGGAACGGGGAAGAGCACCCAGTCATTTACCTCAGCAGGAAGTTGAAGTCCCATGAGGTAAATTACGCCACGGTTGAAAAGGAGTGTTTAGCGGTGAAGTGGGCTCTAGATTCCCTTCGGTACTATCTGCTAGGTAGGCACTTTGACATGGTTACGGATCACGCTCCGTTAAAGTGGATGGCTCAAAACAAGGAAACAAATAGAAGAGTGAATAGGTGGTTCCTGGCCCTCCAGGAATTCAACTTCACAGTAAAGCATCGCCCTGGCGTTCAAATGGGGAATGTGGATGCTTTGTCTCGAGTACATGAATGCCTGATTGCTGGTGTTCCAACCCCGAGGTTAAAACAAGAGGGGGGGGTATGTGACAGCAGGAAGGTAAAGTCACCTGGTTGCATCCAGGGGGGTAGATATATTTCGCCCAGATTCAGGCTTTACGCCGATTTGTACAACTAGGTGGAGAGTTGTATAAGGCTAGTGTGCTCATGGATGACTCATACCTCTAGGGAGAGGGCTGGGCGTCGTGCAGACAGGGAGTTGATGAGACCAGCTGAACCTTGTCAGCTCATTTAGGCCTCTATAAGAAACTCCCAGATTCATTAGATGTTAGCTCATGCCTGGAACCAGACCTGTGTGGACTGTCTAGGGAGAGTGAACCCCTGTGCGGTGAGGCAAAGCCTGTGTGGCTATTTGTTTGGACTTTTACTAAACCAGGGACTTAGGGACTAGGACAGCACTAGGCTGATCCCAGTTGTTAGTTTAGGAAACCTGCATGTTTAGTCAGAGGTCAAACTGACCAGGATTTATTTTGTTTGTTTCTTTTTGGCTTTGCTGTGTTTTTGTCACTGTACATAGAGAAATAAACCGCACCTTTTGATTTTGAAAACCACAACCTCCGTCTGCTGGCCCTGTTTTTGTGTGGGGAGCCCAACCAGGGGGTCACACACACCCGCTACCGAGTTAACCCCCTCACAATACATACAAAGAAACCAAAACAAATAAGTTCAGAAATTATGTTATGTGTAATAAAATGGAATGACACAGGGGAAAATGATCAAACACATGAAGAAAGGGAGGTGAAAAAAGGCATGGAAAGCCAAGACACCAGCTGAAATCTATCAGTAATTAGAAAGCAATCCCGCCCCCTGTCAGTGCAAATTAATATCAGCTGGTTCAGTCTCAACTGATGGCCTATAAAAAGGTGTCCAATGAGCACTGTTGGGGCCATTATCCGGAAGTGGAAAGAACATAATTTCACCATAAACCGGCCACGACCAGGTGTTCCTCGCAACTGTTCTGACAGAGGAGTGAAAAGAATTATCAGAAGAGTTATCCAAGAGCCACGGACCACTTGTGGAGAGCTTCAGAAAGACCTGTAATTAGTAGGTACAATTGTTTCAAAGAAAACAATAAAGCACTTAACCGCCATGGCCTGTATGCACGCTCACCACGCAAGACTCCATTGCTGAAGAAAAAACATGTTGAAGCTTGTTAAAAGTTTGCTGCACAACATTTAGACAAGCCTCTGAAATACTGGGAGAATATAGTCTGGTCAGATGAGACCAAAATTAAACTCTTTTTAATGCTATAATACACACCATGTTTGGAGGTCAAATGGCACTGCACATCACCCCAAAAACACCCCCATACCAACAATGAGGTGGGAACTTCATGGTGTGGGGCTGTTGTTCAGCATACGGCACTGGAAATCTTCATATCATTGAAGTAGAGATGAATGGAAAAATGTACCAAGACATTCTTGATGAAAGATGAAAGGAGAGTGGACATTTCAGCAAGACAATGATCCCAAACACAAAGCCAAGGAAACTCTCAATTGGTTTCAAAGAAATAAAATAAAAATAAAATAAAGCTGCTAGAATGGCCCAGCCAATCACCTGACTTGAATCCAATAGAAAATCTATGGAAAGAACTAAAGATCAGAGGTCCGAGAAGAGGCCCAATGAACCTTTAAGATTTGAAGACTGTTTGGGTGGAAGAATGGGCCAAAATCACACCTGAGCAATGCATTCGACTAGTTTCTCTATACAGGAGGCGCCTTAAAACTGTCATTACAAACCTCTGGATTTGGTGGGTATTGCCTGCATCTAGTTACAAGCCACTGTTGATGGCAACATGCTTAATTTTTGAACCATGGACTGCACATATATTTTTCCTTTTTTTGATTTCACATTGATGAATTTATTCTGATTGATCTTTGCATATGGATGAGTTTCTTACATGAATTCAGGCACAAGTTGATTTATGATTTATGTATCAATAAGTGACATGGCACCTTAGCACTTTATTCCACATAATTTAAGTAGGAAGCGCGGCAGAATATTACTATAGTTTGGTATCAGGATGGAGCTTGTACATTTTAAAAACCAGTTAGCAATGACCGCTACCATAATTCCCACATTTACAGGTCCTGGCAAAACATTACGAAAGCTTTGTCAAGCTTTTACTCCAATCTGGGACTCTGAGATTTATTCTCACTCCCTGTCCTTCTGACAACATTTTACCAGAAGGACACGAGGAGAAAGCTGGGACAGCAACACAGAAAGTGTTTTTTTAGTAGAGTAGGGGAAAGCTATTTTTACCTGTCTGTATCTCTGTTGCAGAATTTCCATGCAGCAATTTTTTTTAAACCCATTGTGTATGGACCCCTATACTGCATAAAGCCCGCACTGCAATAGCTAATTGCTCGTTTAATCTAGGGCAGTGGTTCTCAACTCCTGTCCTCAGGGCACACTAACAGGCCAGGTTTGCCAGATAACTGAAATACATAACAGTTGATATAATTTGCTGTTCAGTGATTGCAGTATTCTCGTCTGTATCTCCCCAAGGTAATACTTAAATTCTGGCCTGTTAGTGGGTCCCGAGGACCGGAGTTGAGAACCACTGGTCTAGGGGAAAGGAGAAACACTTTTACTTACCTGATCCTACAGGCTCCAGCAGTGAACTGTCCTTTAGTGTCAAGGTCCAATGCAGAGCTATACACCCTGCATTGGTTTTAATGACATCAGGACCCTGGACTGCTAGAGCATTGGGGAGAAGATGCTGCAAGGTCTAGTTAGCAGCAGGGAGGAGTGAAGGATTAGGAAAGTAAATGGTATTCCATTGTTCCCCTAGACCTAGATAAGTAATTAACCCTTGAAGTGCAGGAACAGCCCTACTTCAAAGGATAATTTTTTAGTTACCACTTCCAGTCCAGGCCAATCAATATGTTTTTGCTAGAAAATTACTTGGAACCCCCAAACATTATATATATTTTTAAGCAGAGACCATGGACAATAAAGTGTTTGTTGTTGCCATTTTTTTATGTCACACAATATTTGCACAGCAGTTTATCAAATGGAAATCTTCAGGAAAGAATACACTTTCATGCATTTTAGTGAATACAAACAATATGATACCCAATTTTTGGTAAGAACAGAAAAGATGATGTTACGTTGAGTAAATGGATACAGAACATGTCATGCTGTAAAATTATGTATGCCTGTGGAACAGCACCAAACTAGGGTACCTAAACATCTTCATAGGCGACTTTTTAAAAGCCTTTACAGGCTACCAGTTTAGAATTACACAAGAGGCCTGGTGATAGAATTATTGATTATTGCTCTGATCACTTTTACATAGAACAGTATCACCAGCCGAAAAAAACTATACCAGGATCAGGCTTGTAATGTCGACCATGGTCCGGGTATAAATGGCCTAAGTACAGAAATTGGTTAATATTTTAGGTCCATTTACTCCAGATTGCATACAGCTGTTTCAGGCTTGTTGGCCATCATCAGTTCAATGTATGGAAACCATGGCTTCTGTGATTAAGAGCTTGAGGATCAACAAGAAGAAGTAGTGGTTGTATTGGGGTATATTTAGGAATGTCATACTAATTTATTGTGTAGAGGCTGACAACAGGCACAATTAATTCCCTGTATAATTAGTGACTACTGAATACCAGGTTTCTCTCAATGCAGAAAGTGTATATATTTTATAAAGTCAGTTAAGAAGACAAATGTATAACATGTATTCATATTATAATTTTCTGTTTGCACAGATCCTTGCCTCCCCTGCCCTCCTGAGCCATGCCAGACCCAACAAAAAGGATGTAAAAAATAAAACCATCGTGAAAGACTCAAATGAAGCAATACCAAGCAAACAAATGATTCAAAATGTTTTGTTGTCTGTGTCCTGATGTTCTGTGTAAATCTGCATATTCAATAAACTTGGTAAAAACAACAAAAAAAAAAAGCTTTTGGAAATCCTTTCCTGACATTTTCAATGTTATGCCCAAGGGGTTGATGTGATGAAAAGAATAAACAGACCTATGTGGAATTTGGGATGCTTAGATTAGGATATTTACTCCAAGAGTCTCCTGAATAAAAAGTGGCACCAGTTTCTTATTATTGTTCACAGGGCCACCATTAGAAATCATAGGGCCATATATAGCCTGGCTGACAGACTCTCCTGCCCAGTGTCTCCCCATGCTACAGTGTGAGTCTTTGCCTGGACAGCCCTGATTGGTGCTGTGCAGATAACATGACTAAAAGAAAAAAAAAAGCTGTTTCAGAAGAGCAATTGAAATTAAATTATAAATATAAAAAAAACAGTTTACAGCTCCTTATAAATCATTATTGAACATCAATTGTGTATTTTTTATGCATTAATATGGTGTAGGTGGAGTCAAAGATGATTGACACTAGCTTTCAATTTGTTCAGATGGCATCTACATCCAAGGCTCTTTTTTTACTTTATAGGAATTAACAATTACATTTGATATATTTGTAGCGATACCCTCAACTTAAGAGAGCCGCAAGTTTTGATTTGGGCCCTGAGTACAGCTTCCCCAACCCCCCGGCAATCTGCTCTACCCGCTCTGGCACAGTTAACCCACAGCAATTTCACTTAAACAATCACTTATGCTTTAATTGTGGGTGTGTGGATTGATAACTCAGACTCATAGACAATGTTGTAAATAATAACTGACTTTACTGTTAGTGGTAAGATAAAAGGGGATAACATGCATGTAACATTTGGTTCACAACACATAAGCAGGTCCCTGCAGTTATAAATCACAATACTGTGTGTGTGTGTACCAGCAATGGAAAGGGGACGGAACGCCACGTGGGGCGACCGTTACCTAAACACCCTGTGGTGTGATAACTAATTTATAACTATCTAACGGATCAGGCCTGATCCCTAACCATGAAACTCAGTCTTTGAAGAAACACAAATCTTCACCGGCACAGGATCTGTAAAGGTGGTGCACTTGAAGTATTCAAAACCATGTATTTGTAATCCAATAGGGGGGGGTAATTCTCCCTCACCGGAGGTGTTAGGCCTCGGAAGTCTAGTAGGCACAAAGTATAAAAGTAACAGTTTAAAGATGAGCTTTCGCTCGCTCACCACTCCGGAACACTTCCCTCAGTCCGGAACTTCCACCGGCTGTGTCGGTCCTCGTCCACAGCGGCTTCTGCGATCGGATCCCCGATCCAGATAACTTTAGAAGAGATGAGTCTGGATGCCACCCAGGCTCGCAAAGGGGGTGGAAGGCTCTTTGGTTCGCTCCACAGGCCCCAGGCTTCAGGCCTGGAACAGCACAGATCCGCACAGGTGTATCTCTCTCTGCCTCCCCGTGTCCAAAGAGAGAGAGCTAGGCCTCGCCCCCTCCTTATATACCTTCCCCCATGAGTCTCTGGGGCATAACTCAAAACATCCTGGGACCCAGTGGGGTTCTGGGAACAGTAGTTCTGTCCTCTGCTTCTGTTAACAAAAACGTCTCTTTCCTCCTTCCTCCCGACTCCCCTCTCTCTCGAATTTCCTGTCTCTGATTAAAGGGGAACACCCCGCTACACACTCCCCCCACTAAAACTCTTTGGTCCCCAAAGATAAACAATTTAACAACAATTCTGAACCAATTTACTGAATGCGGAGTATGATGTTGGTACAGGGAATTTCCACCAAAACTCAGAGGTGGGGTTCCCTGTACCACAGGTCACACTAGCATGGGTGGCCTGTCTAACTGTGCCAGAGAGTGAGCTGGGGTTGCCTTCCACCAAATGAACAGTGGAAGGATCTGAGCACTCAGTACTTCTTCTGGCAGTGGCAACAGAGTCCTCTGAGCTTTTTCCCAATTGAGGGTAGGTCAATTTCCTGGGAGGCCTCACGACTCTGTAAGTTCTTTGCTCCCTTGGGACTTCAGGCTCAGGTACCACAGGTTCTGCGTCAGGAACACTTTCTGACATCATCACTGATTCTGGGGCCTCTTCCTCCTCTGCTTCTGAGTAAAGGCCCGGAATATCTTCCCAGCATTCAGGCACATCACTGGATGGAATGAACTCTGTAGCCTCTGGGTTCAGGGTCCCATCCTGTGTATCTTCAGTGGGTGGAAGGTCTATGGCGGAACTCCCTGGAGTTGAGGAGGGCCATAGCCACTCAAGTTCTCCCCTCCCATCTTCACTTGGTTGGGAAGCCTGTCCATCCCTAGCTCGGAGGGTCTGAGACCGAGTGTTGGGTCTGGGGGTATCCAAGATGGAAACAGATTCCGGCAGGTTCTTCACTGAAGGTATCCTGACTGCCTCTTTAAGTGGGAGTAAGTGATTTCTGTGCCAGGTTTTCAAGGGTCCCACTCTCCCCTCTGGCTTTAACCTATACACCGGTAGTCCAGGAAGTTTTCTACAAATGACATAAGGCTCGGACCTCCATCTATCAGCAAGTTTATGCTTCCCTGGGATCCCTAGGTTGCGTAGCAGAACACGGTCTCCAGGCTGCAGGTCTTGCACTCGAACCTTCAAATCATAGTTCCTTTTATTTCGGGCCCCTCTCTGGTCTGAGGCCGCTTGGGCTTGTTCATAGGCCGCTTTCAAATTATACCTAAGTCTGTCTACATATCCTTTGTGGGAGGTAGCAGAGGTATAGTCTAGAGAAATGCCAAAGGCCAGATCCACTGGCAATCTTGCTTCTCTCCCAAACATGAGGCGGTAGGGAGAGTAACCCGTCACATCACTGGTGGTGCAATTGTAGGCATGCACCAAAGTGGATATGTGTTGACTCCAATGCTGCTTCTTCTCTGTCTCCAGAGTCCCCAGCATGTTTAACAAAGTCCGATTAAACCTCTCAGGCTGGGCATCTCCTTGTGGATGATAAGGGGTAGTCCTGGTCTTTTCCACTCCCAGGGAGTCCAGTAGGTTCCGGATCAGGCGACTCTCAAAGTCCCTTCCTTGGTCGGAGTGGATTCTCTGTGGTAATCCATAGTGGACGAAGTATTTTTCTAGAAGCACCTTGGCTACAGTGGAAGCCTTCTGGTCTCTGGTGGGGAACGCCTGTGCATAACGGGTGAAATGATCGGTTACCACCAGAACATTTCCCAATCCACTCAAATCGGGTTCGAGGCAGAGAAAGTCAATGCATACCAGATCCATTGGGCCTTGACTCTGTAGGTGGCCCATTGGGGCAGCTTGATGGGGTAGAGTCTTCCTCTGGATGCATCGTGCACAGGAGTGGCAATATTCCTCCACTTCAGCCCTCATACAGGGCCAATAGAACCGGCTTCTGACAAGTTGGAAGGTTCTTTCAGCTCCCAGGTGACCATGCTGGTCATGTAAGGCAACCAACACAGTCTCTCGGTGCTTCTCTGGGAGAAACAACTGCCATTTATCCTCGGAGTCATCAGAGGGGCCCCTTCGGTAGACCACTCCCTGATTGACCTGTAGCTTGTCTAGCTCTCTCCTTAGCAGACGAGCCTCCTTGGAGGGGTGATGTCGAAGTTTCTCTGGACTCTTGTTTTCCAATGCTTCAAAGACCAATCTCCCCATGGGGTCTTCCAATTGGTCGCACCTCAGTTCCTTCTTAGACAGCTTCGGTAAGCATTCCTCTTCAAGTTGAGTCACCCCGCAGTAGTGTTTTGGGACTCCCACTGTGGTAACTCCTATCTCCTCGGCTCTGGAGCCTCCTCGGGCTTGGAATTCAGCTCCTTGACAAAGGGCCCGCACCCCGTCCGGTGCTATCTGAGTCCAGTCCTCCCAGTCATCAGCCATGGCATGAGATCTTCGGGACAGGGCATCTGCATCCCTATTTCCAGCCCCTGGTCTGTACTTCAGACTGAAGTTGAACCCAGATAATGCAGCTAGCCACCTGTGTCCTGTGGCATCCAACTTGGCAGTGGTGAACAGGTAGGTCAGGGGGTTGTTATCTGTTTTCACTGTAAACTCTGCTCCATAAAGGTAGTCTCTTAGTTTGTCCACAACTGCCCATTTGAGGGCCAAGAACTCCAACTTATGGGTGGGGTAGTTTTTCTCCGAGGGGGTCAGACTTCGACTCACATAAGCCACTGGTCGCATTTGCTCTTCATGCTCCTGGTAGAGCACTCCCCCTAGGCCTTCATGACTAGCATCAACATGTAACTCGTAGGGCCTGGTGGGATCAGCATAGGCCAATACTGGGGCTGTGGTGAGGCTCCTCTTCAAGGTTCTGAAGGCCTCTTCACACCTGGGGGTCCACTGATCTTGAACCGACTCCCCGGGTCTTCTAGGGCCCAAGCCATCCTCTTCCCCTTCAGTCCGGAGCAGTTCATTTAAGGGCTTGGCAATACGGGCAAACCCATCCACAAACCTCCTGTAATAGGAGCAGAACCCCAGGAAAGATCTAAGTTCGGTGACTGTTGTGGGTCTTGGCCAGGAGGTAACCGCCTCCAACTTCTCAGGATCAGTCGCCACCCCTTTTTCAGACACTACGTGTCCCAGATAATTCACCGAAGACTGGTAGAACCGACACTTCTCGGGGGAAAGCTTCAACCCCTCTTCACTAAGTCTCCTCAACACTTTCTCCAATCGGGCCTCATGTTCCTCCAGAGTTCTCCCGAAAACAATGACATCGTCCAGGTACACTAGGACTTCTATGAGGTTCATGTCTCCAACAGTCTTCTCCATGAGTCGTTGGAAAGTAGCTGGGGCTCCAGATAGGCCCTGGGGCATTCTGTTAAACTCAAAGAATCCCACAGGAGTTATGAAAGCGGTCTTTTCCCTATCCTCTGGGTGCATGGGAATTTGATAGTACCCGCTCTTGAGGTCCATCACGCTGAACCACTTAGCTCCAGACAAACTCTGTAAGGCGTCCTCTATCCTTGGCGTGGTGTACTGATCAGGGGTGGTCCTCCTGTTGAGAGTTCTGTAGTCAATGCAGAGCCTCAGCGACCCATTCTTCTTCCTGACCACCACTATTGGAGAGGCATAAGGGCTTCTGGACTCTCGAATCACCCCAGTCCTTTTCAGTTCTGCAAGCTGTTCTCTCAGATCCTCCAGATCTGCCAGCGGAACCCGCCTGACTCTCTCCCTGAACGGTTTGTCTTCTTGCAGGCGGATGCGGTGGGTAGCACTCCTCGCACGCCCCACATCGAATTCATCTTTTGAGAAAATCTTCTCCCATCTAGTCAGCTGGGCCTTGGCTCTCTCCTTCCAGGCCCCAGGCAAGTTCGGGTTCTCAATGGAAAGTTTTTCCCAAACATCTTCTTCTTCACCCGCTTGCTTCACTTCTGACCAGCTGACTGGGACAGCAGGACTCACCTGTCCCAGCAACATCCGGGCAGGTACCTCTATGGCCCTTCCTGTAGAGTTCCTTACACTCACCAGGACTCTTCCCCTGGCTTTCTTCAAGGCCTTGATTGGAATCACTTCCGGTATCACTTCCAGGCCTGAGTGATCTTCCCTTGGGTCGGATTCCAGCATGACAAAGGGGCCAGGCTGCTCCCAGGTGAGCTTCACAGTGGCCTTGAGGCAAGCCACCTGTCCGGGCTGCAGCACCACTCCTTCTCTCCCCAGTCTCCACACCTTCCCTATCCCCTCTCCTGGGGTCTTCTGCTCCAACACTAACCGTTGGTAGGCTGTCTTCAGCATGGGATGGATGTTTGGATCTTGATGGCTCCTCATCTTCACCAGGGGCGTCAGAAGTCTTCTCACTAGATCCGTATTGGTGCCTATGATGAGAGACATCTTGCTGGCCCCGGGTGGTCTAGGACACACAACTGCCAGGGTGTCGAACACTTCTGTCTTCCCCGCCACAGAGGGGTCGAATGTCAGCTTTATGGGCAGATAACCATCATAGGGGAACCTCTGCGTTCCCAGGCCCCATATCTCCAGCTCTTCTATCTTCTGTATAGGCAAATGGCTTAAGTGCCTATCGTAGAAGTCTCTGTACAACAAAGTCACTTGAGCTCCAGTGTCCAGGAGGGCCTTCGTATATACTCCTTCCACCTGGATAGGTACAGTGGGGGACGGGCCGACCAATTCTTCTGGGTACGGCCGGGTTGAGGTCACTTTCTTCTGAGGACTTGTCTTCATCCAGTTTGTTTTTGACTTTATTCTCTCTTGAGCCCGGTATGCATTGACCTTCCCCACCCTAATGGGAGTACAAACCCGCTGAGGGATGTTATTGTCTCTTGGTTGTAGGCATTCCTTCTTGGGAGTGCTAAATTTCTTCTGAGGGGTCTTGTCCCCTCTCTCTGGTGTGTATCTTGGTTGAGAGACCCTAGATTCCTTCTGAGGAGTTTTGTTCTCTCTCTTTTGCTTCCTTCCATTCAGTTTGGAGCTCACTGAAAGAGATGGGCACCCGGTTGACTCCCTCACCGGGGCCCTCTGGCGTTTCCTGCCGGCTGGCGATTATCCATTTTCTTCTTCTTAGGACTGGAACACCTACTGGCAAAGTGGCCACTGCCTCCGCAGTTGTAGCATAACATCTCTTCTCGGTCCCGAGTGGGACTCGGTATTGACGTATCTGGGAACAACTCCTTTCTGGGGCTTGGTTTCTCTGCTCCACCTTGAACTTTCGCCATTATAGCAGTCATCATCTCCATCATCTGGGACATCTGCAACTTCAAAGTGTCCACCTCCGCTCCCCTATCGGGAGTCATGGCCGGTGTAACTATTGCTACCGGCTGTTTGACGGGCTCTATCAGGCATTCTTTTTTTTTTCTTCCAATATAGCCTCTTCCTCTCTAATCATTCGGATGAGGTCAGGGTACTCCAGATTCTTCCCATCCTGCCGGGCACGCAGTGTCCATGCAATTGGATCCATGGGTTGAGCTCCCCTCACTACCTGCTGAGCACGGGCCTCATCTACTTTCCCTGGGCTGATCCCCTTCTTTAGGATCATCCTATGCAGTATTTTGTCCAGGCGTCCCATATAGTCTGATAGTTTCTCACCTTCCTTCTGGTAGCAATGCTCCAGCTGATAAGCAAGCTCCGTGACTTTCTCTGTCCCACCAAACACATTCTGTAACACATCGAGGCACTCTTGTGCAGTACAATCTGCCTTGCTCATCTTCAGGTTGCGTACGGCCTCTAGAGCAGGCCCTTTCAAACTTTCCACAACCCTCTGTTTCTTTCTGCGGTCCGGAACTTCCCATTCCTCTAGTGCCTGAGTTGCGCTGTCTAGCCACTCCTCAAATCCCTCTTCTTCCAAGGGTACTGGTTTCCTCCCTGAAAACATCCGGAGTTTCCTGTACCCCGACATCGGGTAATCTGTGGGCTCTTTCTTGCACTGAGCTACAATCTCCCCCAGAACAGCGCATAATTCTGCACTAAGGGTGCCTGGGCTTGTCCTGGGACTCTTTGTGTCCTTCTGTGGGGATGACGGGGAAGATGACTGCGGTGACAGTGTTATTTTTGTCTGAGGGCTGTCTCTTGTGCGCGGCAGCGCATGCAGCAAATGATAGACCTGATCGTCCTCATCTTGTATGCTGTTGCCTCTAAACTGTTCAGGAATTTCTGCCTGCCATTCCAGTAAGACATGTGAAAGTCCCCCATTAGTTTTCACGTCTATCACCCATGGTTTGTGAATCGGTGATAGGGACATTATGAGTTGTATCATTGCTTGTGTCTGCCATATCCCCGGGAGTTCTATAACTGCCGTCCTGGCTGGGTCTACGCCCCATCTCTTGTACCAATGTCCCACCTCTATCGGGTCCATGCCGGTAGCTTCTGGCGGTTTCACCGCTGTCTCAGTAATCCCGGATGTACGAGCCCCCACGTGTAGCGATACCCTCAACTTAAGAGAGCCGCAAGTTTTGATTTGGGCCCTGAGTACAGCTTCCCCAACCCCCCGGCAATCTGCTCTACCCGCTCTGGCACAGTTAACCCACAGCAATTTCACTTAAACAATCACTTATGCTTTAATTGTGGGTGTGTGGATTGATAACTCAGACTCATAGACAATGTTGTAAATAATAACTGACTTTACTGTTAGTGGTAAGATAAAAGGGGATAACATGCATGTAACATTTGGTTCACAACACATAAGCAGGTCCCAGCAGTTATAAATCACAATACTGTGTGTGTGTGTACCAGCAATGGAAAGGGGACGGAACGCCACGTGGGGCGACCGTTACCTAAACACCCTGTGGTGTGATAACTAATTTATAACTATCTAACGGATCAGGCCTGATCCCTAACCATGAAACTCAGTCTTTGAAGAAACACAAATCTTCACCGGCACAGGATCTGTAAAGGTGGTGCACTTGAAGTATTCAAAACCATGTATTTGTAATCCAATAGGGGGGGGGTAATTCTCCCTCACCGGAGGTGTTAGGCCTCGGAAGTCTAGTAGGCACAAAGTATAAAAGTAACAGTTTAAAGATGAGCTTTCGCTCGCTCACCACTCCGGAACACTTCCCTCAGTCCGGAACTTCCACCGGCTGTGTCGGTCCTCGTCCACAGCGGCTTCTGCGATCGGATCCCCGATCCAGATAACTTTAGAAGAGATGAGTCTGGATGCCACCCAGGCTCGCAAAGGGGGTGGAAGGCTCTTTGGTTCGCTCCACAGGCCCCAGGCTTCAGGCCTGGAACAGCACAGATCCGCACAGGTGTATCTCTCTCTGCCTCCCCGTGTCCAAAGAGAGAGAGCTAGGCCTCGCCCCCTCCTTATATACCTTCCCCCATGAGTCTCTGGGGCATAACTCAAAACATCCTGGGACCCAGTGGGGTTCTGGGAACAGTAGTTCTGTCCTCTGCTTCTGTTAACAAAAACGTCTCTTTCCTCCTTCCTCCCGACTCCCCTCTCTCTCGAATTTCCTGTCTCTGATTAAAGGGGAACACCCCGCTACATATTTATTACCGATTTATATTAAAACTAAGCTTTTTTTGTGAGGTTCTTAGTGAATGTAATCAATCAGCATACTATGTCCAGCCCCCAATAGTGTTTAGCAATAGGAGGACATGAAAGAGGAGGGAAGGGAGCATCATTTGCCACTGTATACACCCACACGTGTGACTCTGTACACATGTGGGCTGCAGAGATAAAAAAAAGAAGGAAATAAAGAGCTTAGAAGGGAACTTAAACTGGAGTATGCTCAGTAGGTGACAACAGCTGGTCTACAGAATCTCAGGCAGCAATGGGGACACAGTGAGAGGGACATCTAAAGGCAGGATCGACCAAGTATATTTCACTCTACACAAAATTAATGCTTTAGTGGTGTAATGCGCCAGCTCATTTTTTATGGAATAGATAGAGCCATCTCTAACTGGCGAGGGACGGACCTTAAGAAGGCTATTTCTCAGAATGAGACCCAGTGGCTGTATCGATTGGGAACTATGCAGCCGCAGGGTCTTAACATTGATTTGGACCTTAACTGCTTTTTAACCAATGAATAACCCTGCATTTTACCAGTTTAGTCCAAATTAGGTCAGTGTTTATATAGGATATATTGTATCCCTTTTTATATATATTATATATTTAAAGTATCTATCTATGAGTCAATTTTAAATATTCCCATTTTATATACATTTTAACATTTATGTTTTTTATTATATATATCTGTATGCTTTGTTTTCCATAATATTGTATATGGCATTTGATTGGTATTAGTGTCATGTAATATATTTTTTTCAACTTAATAGCCATGTCCATTGGAGTTGGTTGTATTCTCATACCTGCTATGCAGAAACGTTAGTAATGATCTGCCTAGTGATCCAGGACAGAGGCTGGATTCAGTTTTAAATTCCTCCCCTAGGTAGCTAATTGACAGACACATTTAAGTCCATGCAACCAGTGACCTAGTACGCTTCCTGAAGACGTGTCATACGAAACGTACGTCAAGGCAGTACTAGGTCACGCACAGACGTAACTTCCGGCCCCTCTGGCTCACCGCTGTCACAGGTGGAACGCACACCAGTACATCTTTACTCGGGACATCTTTTTCCACCTACGGTCACGCTATTCAGCCTCAGTACCGGGTCTGTGGCACCTCTCAAGTAAGCAGGCATTTGGCTTTTTTATTTGTCTATGTTTTGGCTCAATAAATGGAATTACGCTATTGCCGTTTTACTTTTCATTTGCATATCCTGATCTGAGCCTCCATGAGGCAGGGGTTCGCTCTGGTTACATCATCTCCATCTATGTCAGCAAGTGATATCTTGCTATAAGCGCATTTGACCTCTTTTTTGATTAAAAGGGTCAACTACTTTTGGTAAGCTGCCATCCTCATATTGAGCATGTTTGGGTGTTTGTTTTTGCAGTTGGTGAAGGTGGACATTGCTAGCTGTCACTTCTGGATTCTGTTCTCATAGGATGTCTTCAGAGTTTAACACAATGATTGTTGCTTTGTTTTTTATTGCTCATTGAGGTTATCAACCTCACAATTTATAGTGCACTCCAGCACAATTTTGTTTTAGCACATCAAGTACATCACGATTTTGATATTGTGTGTATAGGTAGGCTGGTGTTTGTTTTACATTCTTCATACATATTTGATAAGGTGAACAAATATCTGCGCTAACCAAAAATAAAAATAAAAAAATAAATAAATAAAGCAGCTAGCACAGTCTGTTGATAAGGCAAACGTAATAGTATAAAGTCCAAAGTGCAGCGCTTAGTGAAAAATCAAAATGAAAAAAAAAAAAAAACAGTCCAAGTGCAGAATCAGCAAACAAGATGAATGTGGAAACTGATATGGAACCACCACCAGAACTTTCAGTGTGCAAGCGTAAAAGCACACCACCCCAATGTGCTCACAAAATGCTTACCGGAAGGCAAACATACACAAGCGATGTAAATATATTTGCAGGAGGTCACTGTATAGACACAAATTTCCAAGCCTGATGGATCACACCCACATCATTATACGACATCCAGAGCTCAGTTGGAAATGGAGATGATATGTAATCCTCAGCAGGGAGTAGTTTACCAAATGAGAGAAAAAACTAACATAGTGAAGCCCATAAGGTAAAAGGACAAAGGTATTTATTGTATTCTACTTACAAAAAGGACCATCATCAAGGCATAAAAACATATATATCCGCGGCTCTCAGCGTGCTTGTATCGGCCAGCCTGACATGTTTCATCCGAACTGATATCATCAGAGGCGTGGCCTCCAATACAAGCACGCCCATATGAATACAAAAGGTCAATAGCCACACTAACCTGTGATAGGGTAATGCGGCGAGATGTTCAGCTGTTCCGTGTTGGTAGCATATAGAGCGCCAAGGCTCCGCATGTGTAACGCTGCCATATTACAAAAACCGGAAGTAAACAAAAAACAAAGCAGATCCGGCCGCGCATGCGCAAACGGCCGTGCGGTTCACGTAAACAGGAAGGTGAACCAGTAGTATGTCTGTCCTTCCTGAAGGCGGAACGGAAGGCGCGATAGACGCAGCCTCGCTTGCGTGATTGGTCACGCTGTATGATGTAACTGGTGGGCGGAACAAAAGGCGAGATGAACGCGGCTTCACTTGCGTGAGTAATCACGCTCTGTAAAGTATACGAAGGCAATAGAATTAACAACTCAGTGGGCGGGCCTAAATCACCATCAAAGGGAGGGCAAAAAAGTACACCCAATCACTGCAGAAAAGCCTCCATCTCCGGGACAGAAACTTCCGCTCTAGGAAGATCACTGGCCTGGAGACAGCACATAGACTGTCAATAAATAACGCCTGAAAATAAAAAAGGGGAAATAAAAAGGCTGATAATATATCCAAAATATGATACAAAACAAAGAACAGCTCAACATAGTTACATGTTAAAGTTTGTTCAATACAATAATTCCTAGAATCAACTAAAACTATATAAAAATACAGGTAATTAAACATGTATATAATTAAGAAACACAAAATACAAATGCACCAAGGGGGAGGCTAAGGAAAGAAGGGAGGCTCACCCTGATGCATAGCATTAAATGAAACAAATATTAAATGTTAAATCCCTATCATCCAATCAGGATGACAGAAATCAATATGCATATACAATATGAAAAACAATAAAGTATAACAAACAGCAGAGAATGGAGAAGGCAAAAAAACTCCACTCGGCTGGATGTAAATACATATACACATAAAAAAGGTGAAAAAAAAAAGAAAAAAGGAAAAAAAACAAGTAGAGAAAAAAATGGGAATGTCACCTACACATCCTCCAAAAAAATCTCTCAGCTGTTATTAACAAAACAGTTCACGTCCCAATCAACGTTCATGCCAAAAGGGGTGTAACATTTAAGGTCATAGATCCAGCGAGTTTCAAGTTTTGAAATTTCACGCTTGGATAAACTCCCCCGCCAATGAGGAGTAAAACGATCTATGGCCAAAAATGTAGTGCACTTAGGTTTTTTTTTGTGATACTCCAAATAATGGCGGGACACAGTGTGCTTAGGGAAACCTTTCCTAATATTGGTTATGTGTTCGTTTACTCGAACGTGCATTGCACGTGTCGTGCGGCCTACATATTGGGGACCGCAGGGGCAAATTAGAAGGTAAACCACATTTAATGAAGTACACGTGATAAAGGTATTAATGTTGTAAACTCTACCCGTGGCATGGGAACTGAACTGACAGATTTTCCTACTTTTTTCTTTATTAATGGCACACATGTTACAATTATGACAAGGGTGATAGCCCTTAGTTCTTTGAAAAAATGACACTCTGTTGGGAGCATCCAGAACGTTGGGAGCCAGTTGGAGCCTCAGAGGGGGAACACCTCTGATGACCACCTGTGGTCTGTCAGGTAAAACTGGCCCCAAGATTTTATCATTTTTCAAGACGCCCCAGTGTTTATTTAAGATCTTTTTAATATCAAAGTGTTGATGTGAGAAAGTGGTTACCAAGGCAAAATTATAATTCATCTCGCCAGTGGACACCTTCTCTCTCTTCTGAAGAACAGAGGCACGATCCAAGCTGCCCACCTCTCTGATAATAGTATTGAGGTCATTTACAGCGTACCCCTTCTCCATAAACCTCTCTTTGAGTACAATAGCCTGTGAGAAGAAGTCATCTTTCAAAGTGCAATTCCGTCTTAAACGAAGAAATTGACTTTTTGGCACTGATTTTAACCAAGAGGGGTGATGGCAGCTCCCCTGTCCAATATAGCCATTACGGTCAGTATTTTTTAAAAACGTTGATAAATTAAAAACACAATTTTTAACCCGTATGTTGAGATCCAAGAAATTAACTACCTCAGGGCTCGTTTCAAACTCCAATACAATTCCCAGTAAATTATTATTGAGGTATTGCATAAACGTGGTAAGTGACGTCATGTCGCCATTCCACAGGAGGAGGATGTCGTCTATATACCTGCCCCAGAAGACCAACTCGGGTCTCCTATTGGCATAGACGACATCCTCCTCCCATTTGGCCATGAATAAATTGGCCATGCTGGGCGCAAATTTAGCGCCCATTGCAACCCCTCTGTTTTGGAGGTAATGAGTTCCCCCAAACCAGAAATAATTATGGGTCATGGCATATTTCAACAGATCCAACACAAAGTCCTGCTGAGATGGAATTAATTCAGAATCTCTAGTGAGGAAACTTTCCACTGCTTTTAATCCATCATCATGAGAGATGATGGTGTAGAGCGAGGCCACATCAGCGGTAGCAAGAATGTAACCCTCCCTCCACTCCAGTGCCTCAAAACTACGAATGACCTGTGCTGAGTCCTTGATGCATGATGGAGTGCCAGACACCAGAGGTTGTAGGAATCCATCAATGTATTTGCCAATTCTAGAAGTGATGGAATCCAACCCACTAATAATTGGTCTCCCAGGAGGGTTGGTCAAACTTTTATGTACTTTAGGCAAAAAATACATGACTGGCTTCCTGGGGGCCGACGGGATCAAAAAGTCCCTCTCTTTCTTATTCAAAAGATTACACTGATACCCCCTATCAATAAGTGTAGTGAGTTCCCTTTTATACTTAAAAATACGGTCATGGTTAAGCGCCACATAAGTGTCAACATCTGATAGAATTCTTTCCATTTCTAGAATATAGAAACTCTTATCCATCACCACTATACCTCCCCCCTTGTCGGCAGGGCGAATAATGATATCAGTTCTCTCTTTCAGGGATTTTAATCTCTCCTTAAATCTAGAGTCCTGATAATTCCTCTGAAGCCCTGTACACACGATCGGATAACCTATGGATTTTTGTCCGATGGATTTGACCATCGGAAATCCAATGAAACTGTTTTTCATCAGTCTTGGCCACACACCATCAGTTTAAAAACCGACGGCAACAAAACGACGGCACGTACAAAACGTACGACGCGCTATAAAAGGGCCGAACAAATCTAATGGCGCCACCCCTTGGGCTGCTTTTGCTGATTTCGTGTTACCGCGTGTTAGTAAAAGTTTGGTGAGACCCGATTCGCGCTTTTCAGTCTCCGTGCTTTGCAGATCGTTTCCTGTTGTTCAGTTTGTGCTTGTGGGTTTGTATTTGTGATTCAGTGCGTGCAGTCAGGTCGTTACTGCCTTGCAGTGCCGACTTGGCCATTCGTTTACTGTTTTTCAGATCGTTCTTTTCAGGCCTTGCTGTTCCACGGTGCGTTCTGTTTGAGTGCGTTCTGACCAGCCGACCGGTTTAAAACCATGTTTGAAGTGCGTTCTCGTTCTCAAGCTCGTGCTGGCTTTGGGCTTGGTGTTGCAGTTAACACTGTAACCCGAGTTCAGTCTGTGAACAGGGTGAGGAGGAGTTCATGGACTAAGAATTGGTTTCTCCAGCGGGACCAATTCTCTCATATGCCTCTGCTGCGGGAAATCCATGAGAATAACCCTGATGATTTCAGGAATTATCTCAGGATGACGGACCCCGTATTTCACCGTCTGTTGGATTTGCTGTCCCCCTATATCACGAGGCAGGACACTGTGATGCGCCAGGCCATCACTGCCGAGCAGAGGCTTATTGCCACGTTGAGATACCTGGCGACTGGGAGAAGCTTGCAGGACCTCAAGTTCTCAACAGGCATCTCCCCCCAGGCTCTCGGGATCATTATCCCTGAGACGTGTTCGGCCATCATTCAGGTCCTGCAGAAGGACTATATGAAGGTAATTATGCTCCTTTAACCTCACATTATATGTTTTTATTCTCTTTTTGTTTTATTTTTTTCCTCCTAACACAAATATGCCTGTTTGTAATATCCTGGTAATGTCCCCATTTTCCACATGCCTTTTTTTACCTGTAAATCACTTTTTGGGCCCTACATGCCTATTTCCCTCCACTAACCTCTCCAGCATGCTATCGTGGGCGCAAACCCAGCTAGCCTTCTATTTTCCTTTTCATTTTTGGGGGGTCATTGCCCTCGTAGTTTGACAACCTTCCCTCCCCCCCTAAAGATGTTAAAAAATTAGTAGTTCTCAATCAAGCTCAGCAAAGTGGTAGATCCTTTTTTGGGATCCCCCACAATCACCTTAGGCCCCCCCTTAGATTATTTTAGAATGTCCACTCAGCGGGGGTGGGGCATCTGCTAAGTGGGCCTTTGTTTATTGTTTTGAAAAACTCCCTTAAATAATAATGTTACTCAACAATGTTTTTTGGTGTGTCATCTGCTTGCACTGTAACCATAAACCATACTAATGTCTTCTTTTTGTTTGACTCCACAGTTCCCTAGCACACCACAGGAATGGCTGACTGTGGCCTCCCAATTTGCCCAGCGGTGGGATTTCCCCAACGGTGGAGGGGCAATTGATGGGAAGCAGTCCACATAGTGCCGCCACCCCGTTCGGGATCATACTATTTCAACTATAAAGGTTTTAATAGCATAGTGTTAATGGCGGTGGTGTCGGCACGGTACGAGTTCCTGTATGTGGACGTCGGGAAGAACGTCCGGATGTCCGATGGCGGATCATTCGCGGAGACGGAGTTCGCTCACCGTCTGCAGGTTGGGGGTCTTGCACTGCCTCCAGATGCAGAGAACGTTGAAGGGCTTCCGTTCGTTTTCATTGCGGATGAGGCTTTTGGACTAGGACCACACCTGATGCGGCCGTTTCCCCAACGCACCCTCACCCCGGAGAGGAGGGTTTTTAATTACCGGCTGGCCAGAGCCCAGAGAGTTGTGGAGAATGCCTTCGGGATAAAGGCCAGCTGGTTCCGCCTGTTCCAGACAGCGATACATTTGGCGGATTATAAACTGAACCACATCGTCTACTGCTGCTGCATATTGCACAATTTTCTACGCAAATTTGCAAACAATTATGTTTCATCGTTTGGGCCTGAGGCCGGTCCATCTGAACTGATAAATCTGACCGGCCTCAGCACTGCTCGTACTGGCTTGGCCCCCCAAAGTGCCCGTGAAGTACGCCAGAAATACGTAGAGTACTTCACGGGTAGGGGGGCCATCGCAATGCCAGACCACATCTGACCAATTCTTAAACCTTTTTAAAATAAAAATAAATTTGAATTCATACAAACTTGTGTTGTCATTCTTGTATTTTGGGTTTATGTGTCTCCCAGGTTCTAGTAGTGCCAAGTGTAATTGTCCTTAGTAAATAGCCTCAAAACTCAGAGCGAAAAACACGGTTTTTGCATCTTCAGAACTGCTCTTGAGCATAGAAAGAACAAGGCACACCTTTTTTAGACTTCCCAAATGTTTTTATTGTTTGCACCGCATTTTGTTTTGGCTTTTAGAAATACTAGCCTTTTTTTTTATGTGCGGCTTTTTTGGCAGAAACATGCATGGGTCGTAAGCCATTTTTTTTAGTTTGAAAAAGTAATAAAATAACACTGTGAAAAATAACAACTGGAGATGGGGTGATGGTACCCCTGATCCATCACAAATGTTAACAAACACACTTTCTTTGGGGGCTCAAATGGGTATCTTCAACAAGATCCCATGGCTAGGGTAAACATGTGCTATCTGCCATCATGGGGGATCAATGGTCGTGCTTTGGGGATGTAAACCCTTCCTCTCCCCTACTTGAGGAGGGAGGAAGAGGTTGCACCCCCAAAACAGGGACATAGATATCCTGTGACGGCAGATAGCACATGTTGAGTCTTCAGTGTGTGCATCTTCACATTTGGGATGTTGGAAATCCCTGAGATAATGTCAGACGCAGAACAAAAAACACAAAAAGGGGGGGTTCACACTATTCTCCCCAAAATATCTATCATGTTTTTATATTTTTGCTCAATCACAATCATTCTCTTTCTCATAATGTCCATTTCGCTACTGCATTCCATGATTTCCTGAATGATTATTTTGGCGCTGGCACTCGAGAATGGCGGATTTGGACTTCCTGACACACCCCCACGTTTAGTCCCTAAAACAAAAAAAAAGGTTTTACACTAGGCAGTCCTACATCTGTATTTACCTTGAAGTTGTGGTGACAGACACTGACCTGTTGTGCTGATAAGCTCCACCTCTCCTTCCTCCACCTCCCCTTCCTCCACCTCCGCTTCCTGAACCTGCTGATCTTGATCTGCTTTGGGAGCTTCGGGGATTTTCTGTGGTGTAGGGTTACTCGTCTCATGAGCATGGTGTCCTCCCACTCTCCTCTCCCCTATGGGAATTTACAACAAAATGTATACTTTAGCACACAGACTTTTTTTAGGCCTGAAAAGGGATCCTCAATGTGTTGAAGTGGGGTACAATTGATATTTGGCCCTGAGTTCCAACATGAACATATGTGATTTTGCAAACTCAACAAAGCAACATGTTATTTCTGAGGACACTCACAAATACACTCGGATAACCACCAAGGTATCCACTGGAGCACCTGTGTGTGACACCGTTAAGAAATTTGGTCATGTGGCCCAGAGTATAGTATCTTGCTGAAGAACAAAAAAGAGTACACAACTGCTGGAGTGTCATCTCCTTTACCCAGAATACAGTTTCTTCTTTCAGTCACATTCTAAATTTCCTTACAACACATCATCTAGCCAACAATGTGTAGATGCACATTGTTGAAGTAAAATGAGGCATGCCCACATGTAGTTTACGTGGATATGTGCCAAACATGTTTGGGGGAAGAGCAGCAAGTTATTGGTCAAAACATTGGCCAAATAAGTGGACTCTCCACTCAACATAAAAGATGAGATTTCAAAATGTGAACCCAGTCAAGACAAGCACATGGTGCAAAACATGGAAGAATACATATTACAATGTGAAAGAACACAGTAAAATATACTTACTTTTTTCTATGCTTTTTATAAGCTTCCTATACTGCTCCGGCTCCCTGAGCTTCAGGTCTGACCACCTTTTACGGAGTTGTTCCTTGGATCTCCTGACCCCATATTTTTTATAGAGAGTCTTTGCAACTTTATCCATAATTTGTGACTTCCGGAGATTAGGGGTGTCGTATGGGCCATGCTTGCCGTCGTAATCCTTCCTCCGCAGAATGTCCACCATCTCCGCCATCTCAGAAAAAGACATATTAGTCGCCTTGTATCTTTTTTTACAGGATCGGGACGTTTCCGCCTCCGGGCTTTCCTCGTCGGTAATTTCAAGGAAAGAAGCCACCTGTGTCTGCAACATGTCGCCGTCTCACACTGTGCGCCGATCGTTAAGGGGCGGGGAAATGCAGAAAAAGTCCGTCATGGGCGGGCGACGAGGGCGGAGTTACACGCATGCGCAGGGTATAAAAAGGGGAAAGAAGTTATTAGGGATGCGCGGAGTAAGGACGACCGGAAGTGAACCCACGAAGTGAACAAAGGTAAGAAGGGAACTCGTGCCTGCAGTGGCATATTAATGGGTCATGATTGTAAAGGGCAATATTGTGATAAGTTGAGGAGAATCAATTCTGATCCTTTTTTTTTTGTTTTACTTGCTGATCCTAATAGATGCATAAACTAAGAGAGCCGGAGGTGATGCTTGTTTTTATTGAAAAGTATAAGGAACAGCGCAACCTTTGGGAGCTCAAACACCCTGCGTATCACAAAAGTGATGTACGACGGGCAACTATTACCAAATTAGCCGAGGATATGAAGCCATGGATCCCAGATGCAGACTACACTATGATCAATAATAAAATCAACAACCTGCGCAATTCTTATAAAAAAAAATTCAAGGAAGTGCGCCAGTCCAAGAGATCAGGAGCAGCAGCCGACAATGTAGTAAAGCCCAAGCTGTGGTACTACAGACATCTTCAATTTCTGGATGACCAGATCGAGGCCAGGGAATCTATTTCCAGCCTTCCCTCAACCCTTCCTTCCACCCTTCCCTCCAGCGTTCCTTCCACCCTTCCCTCCACCCCTGCAGAGGCGGAGGAGGAGCCTCCCGAGCTAGAAGAGCCAGATCTTCACATCTTCAGCCCGGTATAGTATTTTTGATGCTAATTATTGTCCACTAAGTAATATGGAGTTGAACTGTTTGGCTTAGCCATAAATGATCCCACCCCCCCCTCCAAAATAAACCAGTAATGAGTTAAAAATTGTGTGTGATTGATTCCTCAAATAATAGAAATCTACTTTTTATTTTATAAACAGGATGAGGCAAACCAGGAGGAAGAGGGTCAGGAGTGTGACAGGCAGGAGGAGGCAGGGCCAAGTGGGACTCAGCAGGTCCCCAGGCCTAGTGGCATCACCGTCTCCCAAGTGGCTCCCCTCCACGTCAGACCGCCAAAACAACGGCGGATGACACAAGTGGAGGAGGAGTCACTAAAGATGATTCAGGAGGCTGCTGCCATTATGAGGGCCCCCCTCAACCCTACGGAGGGGTTTAGCACCTATCTGGCAGATAAGCTGCTCAGAATGGAGGCGGGACAACGGGCCCTCTGTGAGCATCTCATCTATATGGCCGTACACATGGGGGCGAGGGGGCTGCTGACTGAGGACACCCATATCTCACATCAGCCCAATCCCTCTCCTCCTTCTCCTCCTCCCCCTGCCACATCACCACCCACAGTGGCCCAGCCTGCAAGGGTGCGTGGACGGGGCCGTGGAGAGAACGCTGCAGAGAGGCATGGAAGGAAGGCTACAAGAAAGAGCAGGAGGTGATTCCCTGGCCTCGAGCTGCTCATCCAGAAATTGAAGGTTGATGGAGTACCACAGCTTGGGATGATGTATGTCTTTGGCTGCTGCTCCTGATTTCATGCTGTTGTTGATTTTATTATTGATCATAGTCAGGTCTGCATTTGGGATCTAATGACTTTATATTCTCTGCTAATTTGGGAATAGTTGCCCTTCGGTTTTTGTTTGTTTTTTTCCAAAATAAAGGGAAATTTGATTACAGCCAACCTACATGCCTGATGTGTTTTTTTGAGAAGTAGCAATAAGATTGCATAAATACAATGTGTAATTAAGAACAAGGGACACCAACCTCCATGATTTTTCTAAAATTAAATATTATGTTGTTCTGAGAAATTGACACACCAAAAAATGCACAACAAATTTTAAGAGTCAAAAAACATAAAGGTGTAATTTGGGAGGTCGGCCTTGCAGAATTTTAATAATTATTCCGAAGATCACTAGAAAAAAGAAAGACATACATTTGTCAGAACTCAGGAGAAAGTTCTGCTGCCAAAATGACATTTTAAAGACCGTTCTAAAGCAACAAAACATGTGCTGCATTAAACGAAGCAATAACTTGCAGAATGACGAATGTGCTCTCTCCATAAGGAACGCTAGTTTTACAAGAACGAGCGCTCCCGTCTCCTAATTCAGTCTGAGCATGCGTGGGTTTTTAAACCGATGGACTTGCCCATAGACGATCGGAAATTACCATTGGTTTTTTATCCATCGGAAAAATTTAAAACAAGTTCTATTTTTTCCATCCGATGGAAAAAAGACCGATGGGTACCATACACGATCGGTTGGTCTGATGAAAACCATCCATAGGACGGTTTTCATCAGTTAAACCGATCGTGTGTACGGGGCTTTAATCACCAGCTTATCTATATCTTTTAAGACTAGTTCTTTGAAAACCGAGATAGACGGTGGTATAAAACCAGGTGGGTTGAAGAGAGAGGCGTTAGACAGGCCAGAATGTCTAACACCATCAATCTCTTCAAGAGAGGTGGTAACAGTTTGTGACAGAAAATATCTTTTAATGTTGACCTTTCGGATATAGCGTTGAATATCCATGAAAGCTCCAAATTTGCTCAGAGGTTTGTCTGGAGCAAACTTGAGACCATGGTCTAGTACAAATTTTTCATTATCGGTAAGAGTATTTTGGCTAAGATTAAAAATACCAGCATCTCTTACACTCTTTGCCTTTTTCGATCGGCTCCTCCTCCCCCCTCTGGTCCCTCTCCTGGTTCTCCCCCTCTTTTCCCTCTCTGCGGGACCCTGGGAAAAAAAGGGGCAGAAGTCTGGACAGACGGACCAGGGTAATAGGAAGGGCCTTGATTAGGTAAATGAGGTCTCCTAGGTGAATAGAAGTTCGGGCTGTCCCAGCCAGAACGTCCATAATCCTGATGGTTATTTCTTGGGGTACGTGCAGTTGGATGTTGAACTATGTAGCGATCATCAAAAACCTGTTCACCATAGTCATCATAGCCACCCTGGTAGTCCTCTAACGGTGTATAGCGATTATGTACAGGAGTTGCATCGCCACGATCATGCTGGACATAATCGCTAGGACCATAGTTTCTCAAATGGGCTCCCTTTTTGTGGGGATGTTTATAAGGCGCAGGTTTCTGGTTATTAGTAGCAACTCTCCGCCAACTTCCTTTAGTGGAAGTCCCATTATGATTAACATATGGTGCAGGGGGGCAGGGGGTTTCGGGTGAATAACAGGCCCAGAGGGGCGTACCTCTCCTCCCTCAACGAGGGCCAACCTCTTAATTTGCCACTTAAAAACCCGACTACTAGTATAATCCTCCAAATCCCTTGTAAACTTTTTTTTCTTTTACATTTTTTGATCTAAATCCTCTTTTTCCAAGATTTTTTTAAGGGTATCAGATTTGGTTTTATACTCCTCTGATTCCATATAGGAAGATAACTTCTCCTTGACATCTGATATGTCAACATCAAGTTGGTTTATAAGCACACTATGTCCCGCCATTATTTGGAGTATCACAAAAAAAACCCTAAGGGCACTACATTTTTGGCCATAGATCGTTTTACTCCTCATTGGCGGGGGAGTTTATCCAAGCGTGAAATTTCAAAACTTGAAACTCGCTGGATCTATGACCTTAAATGTTACACCCCTTTTGGCATGAACGTTGATTGGGACGTGAACTGTTTTATTAATAACAGCTGAGAGATTTTTTTGGAGGATGTGTAGGTGACATTCCCATTTTTTTCTCTAGTTGTTTTTTTTCCTTTTTTCTTTCTTTTTTTCCCCTTTTTTTATGTGTATATGTATTTACATCCAGCCGAGTGGAGTTTTTTTGCCTTCTCCATTCTCTGCTGTTTGTTATACTTTATTGTTTTTCATATTGTATATGCATATTGATTTCTGTCATCCTGATTGGATGATAGGGATTTAACATTTAATATTTGTTTCATTTAATGCTATGCATCAGGGTGAGCCTCCCTTCTTTCCTTAGCCTCCCCCTTGGTGCATTTGTATTTTGTGTTTCTTAATTATATACATGTTTAATTACCTGTATTTTTATATAGTTTTAGTTGATTCTAGGAATTATTGTATTGAACAAACTTTAACTTTCGGGCGTAATTTATTGACAGTCTATGTGCTGTCTCCAGGCCAGTGATCTTCCTAGAGCGTAAGTTTCTGTCCCGGAGATGGAGGCTTTTCTGCAGTGATTGGGTGTACTTTTTTGCCCTCCCTTTGATGGTGATTTAGGCCCGCCCACTGAGTTGTTAATTCTATTGCCTTCGTATACTTTACAGAGCGTGATTACTCACACAAGTGAAGCCGCGTTCATCTCGCCTTTTGTTCCGCCCACCATTTACATCATACAGCGTGACCAATCATGCAAGCAAGGCTGCGTCTATCGCGCCTTCCGTTCCGCCTTCAGGAAGGACAGACATACTCCTGGTTCACCTTCCTGTTTACGTGAACCGCACGGCCGTTTGCGCATGCGCGGCCGCGTCTGCTTTGTTTTTTGTTTACTTCCGTTTTTTGTAATATGGCAGCGTTACACATGCGGAGCCTTGGCGCTCTATATGCTACCAACACGGAACAGCTGAACATCTCGCCGCATTACCCTATCACAGGTTAGTGTGGCTATTGACCTTTTGTATTTATATGGGCGTGCTTGTATTGGAGGCCACGCCTCTGATGATATCCATTCGGATGAAACATGTCAGGCTGGCCGATACAAGCACGCTGAGAGCCGTGGATATATATGTTTTTATGCCTTGATGATGGTCCTTTTTGTAAGTAGAATACAATAAATACCTTTGTCCTTTTACCTTATGGGCTTCACTATGTTAGTTTTTTCTCTCATTTGGTAAACTACTCCCTGCTGAGGATTACATATCATCTCCATTTCCAACTGAGCTCTGGATGTCGTATAATGATGTGGGTGTGATCCATCAGGCTTGGAAATTTGTGTCTATACATTGACCTCCTGCAAATATATTTACATCGCTTGTGTATGTTTGCCTTCCGGTAAGCATTTTGTGAGCACATTGGGGTGGTGTGCTTTTACGCTTGCACACTGAAAGTTCTGGTGGTGGTTCCATATCAGTTTCCACATTCATCTTGTTTGCTGATTCTGCACTTGGACTGTTTTTTTTTTGTTTTTTTTTCATTTTGATTTTTCACTAAGCGCTGCACTTTGGACTTTATACTATTACATTTGCCTTATCAACAGACTGTGCTAGCTGCTTTATTTATTTATTTATTTATTTTTATTTTTGGTTAGCGCAGATATTTGTTCACCTTATCAAATATGTATGAAGAATGTAAAACAAACACCAGACTACCTATACACACAATATCAAAATCGTGATGTACTTGATGTGCTAAAACAAAATTGTGCTGGAGTGCACTATAAATTGTGAGGTTGATAACCTCAATGAGCAATAAAAAACAAAGCAACAAGTGCCCCCAAGTGCATAGTAATGAAACTTATACAATAGGTGAATTCACATGTGCTAAATTGGAAAATAATTTGCTGCAAAAGTCCTAAAATTCAATGCATAATGCATTTAAAAAGTCTTTGTGTTAAACTCTGAAAACATCCTATGAGAACAGAATCCAGAAGTGACAGCTAGCAATGTCCACCTTCATCAACTGCAAAAACAAACACCCAAACATGCTCAATATGAGGATGGCAGCTTACCAAAAGTAGTTGACCCTTTTAATCAAAAAAGAGGTCAAATGCGCTTATAGCAAGATATCACTTGCTGACATAGATGGAGATGATGTAACCAGAGCGAACCCCTGCCTCATGGAGGCTCAGATCAGGATATACAAATGAAAAGTAAAAAACGGCAATAGCGTAATTCCGTTTATTGAGCCAAAACAGACAAATAAAAAAGCCAAATGCCTGCTTACTTGAGAGGTGCCACAGACCCGGTACTGAGGCTGAATAGCATGACCGTAGGTGGAAAAAGATGTCCCGAGTAAAGATGTACTGGTGTGCGTTCCACCTGTGACAGCGGTGAGCCAGAGGGGCCGGAAGTTACGTCTGTGCGTGACCTAGTACTGCCTTGATGTACGTTTCGTATGACACGTCTTCAGGAAGCGTACTAGGTCACTGGTTGCATGGACTTAAATGTGTCTGTCAATTAGCTACCTAGGGGAGGAATTTAAAACTGAATCCAGCCTCTGTCCTGGATCACTAGGCATATCATTACTAACGTTTCTGCATAGCAGGTATGAGAATACAACCAACTCCAATGGACATGGCTATTAAGTTGAAAAAAAGATATTACATGACACTAATACCAATCAAATGCCATATACAATATTAAGGAAAACAAAGCATACAGATATATATAATAAAAAACATAAATGTTAAAATGTATATAAAATGGGAATATTTAAAATTGACTCATAGATAGACACTTTAAATATATAATATATATAAAAAGGGATACAATATATCCTATATAAACACTGACCTAATTTGGACTAAACTGGTAAAATGCAGGGTTATTCATTGGTTAAAAAGCAGTTAAGGTCCAAATCAATGTTAAGACCCTGCGGCTGCATAGTTCCCAATCGATACAGCCACTGGGTCTCATTCTGAGAAATAGCCTTCTTAAGGTCCGTCCCTCGCCAGTTATAGATGGCTCTATCTATTCCATAAAAAATGAGCTGGCGCATTACACCACTAAAGCATTAATTTTGTGTAGAGTGAAATATACTTGGTCGATCCTGCCTTTAGATGTCCCTCTCACTGTGTCCCCATTGCTGCCTGAGATTCTGTAGACCAGCTGTTGTCACCTACTGAGCATACTCTTTATTTCCTTCTTTTTTTATCTCTGCAGCCCACATGTGTACAGAGTCACACGTGTGGGTCTATACAGTGGCAAATGATGCTCCCTTCCCTCCTCTTTCATGTCCTCCTATTGCTAAACACTATTGGGGGCTGGATATAGTATGCTGATTGATTACATTCACTAAGAACCTCACAAAAAAAGCTTAGTTTTAATATAAATCGGTAATAAATATATCAAATGTAATTGCTAATTCCTATAAAGTAAAAAAAGAGCCTTGGATGTAGATGCCGTCTGAACAAATTGAAAGCTAATGTCAATCATCTTTGACTCCACCTACACCATATTAATGCATAAAAAATACACAATTGATGTTCAATAATGATTTATAAGGAGCTGTAAACTGTTTTTTTTATATTTATAATTTAATTTCAATTGCTCTTCTGAAACAGATTTTTTTTCTTTTAGTCATGTGATCTGCACAGCACCAATCAGGGCTGTCCAGGCAAAGACTCACACAGTAGCATGGGGAGACACTGGGCAGGAGAGTCTGTCAGCCAGGCTATATATGGCCCTATGATTTCTAATGGTGGCCCTGTGAACAATACTCTTGGAGTAAATATCCTAATCTAAGCATCCCAAATTTCACATAGGTCTGTTTATTCTTTTCATCACATCAACCCTTTGGGCATAACATTGAAAATGTCAGGAAAGGATTTCCAAAAGCTTTTTTTTTTTTGTTGTTTTTACCAAGTTTATTGAATATGCAGATTTACACCGAACATCAAGACACAGACAACAAAACATTTTGAATAATTTGTTTGCTTGGTATTGCTTCATTTGAGTCTTTCACGATGGTTTTATTTTTTACATCCTTTTTGTTGGGTCTGGCATGGCTCAGGAGGGCAGGGGAGGCAAGGATCTGTGTGAACAGAAAATTATAATATGAATACATGTTATACATTTGTCTTCTTAACTGACTTTATAAAATATATACACTTTCTGCATTGAGAGAAACCTGGTATTCAGTAGTCACTAATTATATAGGTACTAAATTGTGCCTGTTGTCAGCCTCTACACAATAAATTAGTATGACATTCCTAAATATACCCCAATACAACCACTACTTCTTCTTGTTGATCCTCAAGCTCTTAATCACAGAAGCCATAGTTTCCATACATTGAACTGATGATGGCCAACAATCCTGAAACAGCTGTATGCAATCTGGAGTAAATGGACCTATAATATTAACTACTTTCTGTACTTAGGCCATTTATACCCGGACCATGGTCGACATTACAACCATGATCCTGGTATTGTTTTTTTCCGCTGGTGATACTGTTCTATGTAAAAGTGATCTGAGCGGCTGTAGAGCCACTGGATCACTTTCACAGGTACCAGATTCATTAATAAATTAATGGAATAATATTTAGAGGGCACCCCCCCGTGCTCACACACATATGCGAAAGTAGGTCCCATGTAAGATACTGCCGCAAATGTCAGAGCAAGATCAATAATTCTATCACCAGGCCTCTTGTGTAACTCTAAACTGGTAGCCTGTAAAGGCTTTTAAAAAGTCGCCTATGAAGATGTTTAGGTACCCTAGTTTGGTGCTGTTCCACAGGCATACATAATTTTACAGCATGACATGTTCAGTATCCATTTACTCAACGTAACATCATCTTTTATGTTCTTACCAAAAATTGGGTATCATATTGTTTGTATTCACTAAAATGCATGAAAGTGTATTCTTTCCTGAAGATTTCCATTTGATAAACTGCTGTGCAAATATTGTGTGACATAAAAAAATGGCAACAACAAACACTTTATTCTCCATGGTCTCTGCTTAAAAATATATATAATGTTTGGGGGTTCCAAGTAATTTTCTAGCCAAAACATATTGATTGGCCTGGACTGGAAGTGGTAACTAAAAAAATATCCTTTGAAGTAGGGCTGTTCCTGCACTGCAAGGGTTAATTACTTATCTAGGTCTAGGGGAACAATGGAATACCATTTACTTTCCTGCTCCTTCACTCCTCCCTGCTGCTAGCTAGACCTTGCAGCATCTTCTCCCCAATGCTCTAGCAGTCCAGGGTCCTGATGTCATTAAAACCAATGCAGGGTGTATAGCTCTGCATTGGACCTTGACACTAAAGGACAGTTCACTGCTGGAGCCTGTAGGATCAGGTAAGTAAAAGTGTTTCTCCTTTCCCCTAGACCAGTGGTTCTCAACTCCGGTCCTCGGGACCCACTAACAGGCCAAAATTTAAGTATTACCTTGGGGAGATACAGACGAGAATACTGCAATCACTGAACAGCAAATTATATCAACTGTTATGTATTTCAGTTATCTGGCAAACCTGGCCTGTTAGTGTGCCCTGAGGACAGGAGTTGAGAACCACTGCCCTAGATTAAACAAGCAATTAGCTCTTGCAGTGCGGGCTTTATGCAGTATAGGGGTCCATACACAATGGGTTTAAAAAAAAATTGCTGCAGGGAAAATCTGCAACAGAGATACAGACAGGTAAAAATAGCTTTCCCCTACTCTACTAAAAAAACACTGTCTGTGTTGCTGTCCCAGCTTTCTCCTCGTGTCCTTCTGGTAAAATGTTGTCAGAAGGACAGAGATTGAGAATAAATCTCAGAGTCCCAGATTGCAGTAAAAGCTTGACAAAGCTTTTGTAATGTTTTGCTAGGACCTGTAAATGTGGGAATTATGGTAGCGGTCATTGCTAACTGGTTTTTAAAATGTACAAGCTCCATCCTGATACCAAACTATAGTAATATTCTGCCGCGCTTCCTACTTAAATTATGTGGAATAAAGTGCTAAGGTGCCATGTCACTTATTGATACATAAATCATAAATCAACTTGTGCCTGAATTCATGTAAGAAACTCATCCATATGCAAAGATCAATCAGAATAAATTCATCAATGTGAAATCAAAAAAAGGAAAAATATATGTGCAGTCCATGGTTCAAAAATTAAGCATGTTGCCATCAACAGTGGCTTGGAACTAGATGCAGGCAATACCCACCAAATCCAGAGGTTTGTAATGACAGTTTTAAGATACCTCCTGTATAGATAAACTAGTCGAATGCATTGCTCAGGTGTGATTTTGGCCCATTCTTCCACCCAAACAGTCTTCAAATCTTGAAGGTTCATTGGGCCTCTTCTCGGACCTCTGATCTTTAGTTCTTTCCATAGATTTTCTATTGGATTCAAGTCAGGTGATTGGCTGGGCCATTCTAGCAGCTTTATTTTATTTTTATTTTATTTCTTTGAAACCAATTGAGAGTTTCCTTGGCTTTGTGTTTGGGATCATTGTCTTGCTGAAATGTCCACCCTCCTTTCATCTTTCATCAAGAATGTCTTGGTACATTTTTCCATTCATCTCTCCTTCAATGATATGAAGTTTGCCAGTGCCGTATGCTGAACAACAGCCCCACACTATGAAGTTCCCACCTCATTGTTGGTATGGGGGTGTTTTTGGGGTGATGTGCAGTGCCATTTGACCTCCAAACATGGTGTGTATTATAGCATTAAAAAGAGTTTAATTTTGGTCTCATCTGACCAGACTATATTCTCCCAGTATTTCAGAGGCTTGTCTAAATGTTGTGCAGCAAACTTTTAACAAGCTTCAACATGTTTTTTCTTCAGCAATGGAGTCTTGCGTGGTGAGCGTGCATACAGGCCATGGCAGTTAAGTGCTTTATTGTTTTCTTTGAAACAATTGTACCTACTAATTACAGGTCTTTCTGAAGCTCTCCACAAGTGGTCCGTGGCTCTTGGATAACTCTTCTGATAATTCTTTTCACTCCTCTGTCAGAACAGTTGTGAGGAGCACCTGGTCGTGGCCGGTTTACGGTGAAATTATGTTCTTTCCACTTCCGGATAATGGCCCCAACAGTGCTCATTGGACACCTTTTTATAGGCCATCAGTTGAGACTGAACCAGCTGATATTAATTTGCACTGACAAGGGGCGGGATTGCTTTCTAATTACTGATAGATTTCAGCTGGTGTCTTGGCTTTCCATGCCTTTTTTCACCTCCCTTTCTTCATGTGTTTGATAATTTTCCCCTGTGTCATTCCATTTTATTACACATAACATAATTTCTGAACTTATTTGTTTTGGTTTGTTTGTATGTATGGATTGCATGGGTTATTACCGACGTGGTGAAAATTTTATGTCAATAGCACCTTTAGAAATATATTTACC